>JAVDPK010002309.1:826727-847115 GCA_034780415.1 Cichlasoma orientale
ACACACACACACACACACACACACACACACACACACACACACACACACACACACACGCACGCACGCACGCACGCACGGACGCACACACAGCATAACCAGAGCTTCCATGTCCAGGTTTTCCCACCTTAGTCCATTGTTCTGCAGTGGTAAACATTTAGGAACACAGGGAGGAACGGGCAAACAATAAACTGACACACTCTCCCATAACACTCTTGTTTAGACTGCAAACACAAAGGAGTAAGTAAGTGTGTGTTTGTGTGTACAAACTGCAGTCCCTAGGAGGAAAAACAAAAGGCGAGGTGCAGTGCGGGGCCCTGTGCAAAAAAAAATGGGACGTTGCTGATTTCACGTCATTAACCACCCCGTGATAGAAAGCGTCCAAATGCCAAGAATGTGACTTTCCATTCCTGGCAATTCAGAAATGCTTAGAATGCAGTAAATTGGCAGCAAGAGCCGAATGAAGTCAGTCCAATCGGTAGCCTCAGTTTAATGCTCATCCATGCTCCGTTTGCTTGATGTGGTCTTCACACCCCAACATTTGTTTTTTCATGGTATGCACGAGAGTGATACTTGACTTTCAAAACCGGCCTGCACTTAAATGTGTTATTTTTAGGCTTATTTATTTTGGTGACTGCGAATTAGACACAAAGAGACAAAAGCAAGGATTTCACATCCAGCTAACCACTTGAGCTCTAGAGACAAGAACAATAGGATTAGCTGGCATGCTAAATAACCAAGGCCCAGGCCCAAGCCTATTATACTGCCACAAGGTCTTTTTTTAAATGTTTGTTAATGTGGTCACCTGTTATTCCCGTATGATGAATTGCTTTTGTGCAAGCCACTTTATTGACAGCAATCAATATATATTCATGTTTCTTAGGACACATTATGACACCTTTTTTTTTTTTATCTAGAGGTGACCGACTGAGGGTACCTCAGACCCTGATGACTGCCTTGTCTCTTGTTTTTGTTTACGTTTTATGGGATGATGCACTGAGTCCGCTCCACTGTTAATAACAATGTTGCCCAACGAGTCTGATTCACTGCA
Source organism: Cichlasoma orientale (assembly GCA_034780415.1). Classification (NCBI taxonomy): domain Eukaryota; kingdom Metazoa; phylum Chordata; class Actinopteri; order Cichliformes; family Cichlidae; genus Cichlasoma; species Cichlasoma orientale. The sequence goes on from JAVDPK010002309.1 coordinate 827,776, forward strand.
GTTGCAGCAGAACAAGAATTTCTGGTTTTTAAAAGTGTGAACAAAGGCAGACAGGAAGTCTATTTCTGGCTGGGAAGTTTCTCACCATTTAAAGCAAACGCGTTTCTTGTCTTGATCCCTACTGTAATCTCCACCTTTGCTCTGCAAACCCATTAGCTGCCATTAAAACTTGTTGAAGTGTAGCAAATGTATGTGAACATGAAAGAGAGAAATGATAAAACAATAAGGTGGCTGGTGAACTGAATGAGGGAATATAAAGAGGAAGTAAAACTAAAACATGCACAAAAACTGGAAGAAAGTAAACAGCAGTGTGGGAAAGTTTTAGCGAAAGGGAGGAAGAGCAAATTGCTCTTCCTCCCTTCTAGCTATACTAGTAGCACTGCAGCCAGACAGTGTTGAATCTGAGTCAGCAAGAGCTGAACTGGGGCCTTACCCTATAGCCTCAGGGTCGCTAGTAACAGACACACACACACATGCACACAAACTCACTCAGGCACAGTGTCAGACCTGTCGCCCTACTCTCCCCAGCCCTCCAGCTCTAGCCCTAACTATAGCTGTTCAGCCAACCACTCTTAATTAGTAGCTGCTACTGCCGCCTGCCCTGCCCCGGCGCCACTGTGGTGAAGCCCCAGCCCCACATCTGTGTGTGTGTGTGTGTGTGTGTGCGTGTGCGTGGTGGGTTTCAGTAAGTGTTTACTCTGTACACCAGCTGCAGTGATGTCTGCATGTCCCCTTAGCATTCCTTTTTTTGTGATATTGCAGGTGGAACAGGAAACGCTGCAGAAAGAAAACACAGTGCAGTGTTTGCTCAGCAGACAATGTGGTTATGTGCGATGATATTCTTTCGCCACGCGCTTATCTCTAACATCTTTTTAAACGCTTCGTCCTCCCCGTGTTGGTACACAGGAGAGCTGCTTCTGAAAAGCAGCCATCACAGAGGAAAACTCATGCTACTCCCTTTCTTAGTAATGCTTCTCAAAGATCACAAGTGCAGAAGAGTAGGTGTGCTTTGAGGGCCTAAAGAGTCTCAGACTGTCAGGAAAATCTATATTTCCCCCCATTTCCAATGTTCTGGGAGCTCAGTAGCTGTAACTGTTCAGCGCACATTTTGAGAGATGGGTGTAGAATCTTGTTTCACTAGTGTCCTTGTTGAGGTTTATGCCTGTCAAGAGAGAGCCAAGTGTGTGCAGACTGTGTGTATTTACTGCTTCAATACTTGGCTGTACTTTAAACAACCACAGGAGATAAAAGACACACTTAAACAGAGATTCTGCTCTGCTGCAGTTAAGAAGACTGGACTGCATAGAAATGGCTAATGAGAGCGCTATAGACAGTACTCTCTCTAGCTCCCTGTCCATGTTCGCACTGTACATCTTCACCCTCCCTGCTCCTCATCGCACCCTGCCATATCCATGTAATGAAGTGGCACTGACGGTCTCATCCAAGCTGTGGATCAGACTGACATATTTCTCCCAGAGGACCCACCCCAGTACAAACACATAGCTGGAATAACTTTGCCAGCCAGCTACCACAGCCACTGGCCTGCTAATCAAGACCATATGACAGAGAGAGAGAAAAGGCTAGCTTAGCTTAGCGCAGGAAACACACACACAGCTGGAAGTAGCCCCGTGTTTATGCGCACTGCGCTCACATTCATATCTCTTCCTGGAGAATCTTAAGCCACAGCCCAGCAAAACAATGACCCAAATTAGTGGCACGGCAGCCCCTTCTGCTCTCAGGCAGGATCTGGGCCACGCTCGCTAGATGAACACCTCAAGCATCGTCAGCAATCAACATCCATTCACACACAACGACCACGGTCCATACATTGATGGATGACTTTAAAATCCATTGTGAAGTGAGAGATTTGGTTGTGTGCTCAGCCTGGAGCTCGTAAAATAAATGCTCACAGCATGAAGCCGCAGTGGAGGCTTTTCAGGAATTCTCTCGTTTGACATAACGGCTCTAAACAGGGTTCCGGCGGTGGTCAAAGCAGTTGCGGTCACTCGCCGTAATCTGCCCGACGCTTTTACCTCATGTCCCTTGTCTTTTTTTCATCGCTTCTGCTTTCTCACTGAATCAGCTTACAGAGAAGCATCATGTTCCAGTGTAGCAGTTAAGCCCCATATGTAGCGGCGCAATATCCCTTCTTTAGTGGCAAACTGATTTGTGTGACTACCCAGAAATTAGATCAAAATAAAAACTGATTGACTCAGATTTAAACCTGCTGCATGCACTTTGCAAATGTAACAGATGCTACTGACCAGTCCTCACAAACTATACAGCACCCGAAGCCTCGTCTTACTCCTTTTTTCTTTGCACGAATAAATAACCACCTAAGTGAAAACAGTTGTGGTTTTTGTTTGCACCCTCCTTGGTTCGTCAGTAAGGAATACTTCCCCCCCCACCCCACCCACACCCCACCCCCAGCAAGTTATCTGTATTTTGAGTAAGATTTTGATTTGCATTTAAGATGCAAATGTAGCCTTTTGGGTGAGCTCGAGTGTGCAGGTACTTTGTTTTGTCCCAGTTATTCATTAGGCTTTAATAATTGCTGCCTTGCGCTTCATACAAACACAGCCGGGAGAATTACATTTGCTCTGTTCAATCCTCGGAAAGGTCAGGGCATATGGTGAGACACCTCTCCGATGCACACGTTCACAGTTCATGCGTCGCTTCTCACAGAAAATGTGCTTTCTCTTGGACAATTGAGCTGTAAACCTGATATTTGTTTGTGTGTGTGTGTGTGTGTGTGTGTGTGCGAGTTTAAGGAAATTGTTGAAATTCAAATGAAGCATGCAGGTTGAGACTTCATATTCATGAGGGAGAAGAAAGGGAGAGAAGCAGGGATCTTCTGACGGCGCCGCTCTTCTCCTCTCGGCTCGGACGTTGTGGGCTGAGGTCACGTGCGCCGCTCTGGTGGCAGGTTCTTGTCGTTGTGTGAGCGTTGACCTTTCCCCCCTTGTGAAATCGCGTGAGTTTTAACAAGCTAGAGCACATCACACTAACCATCCTTCAGCACATCAAGGAAAGGGTCAGCTGACCTGCCGAGGAAAGTGGATTGGAGTGTGGCGACGGAGACCGGCTTAGTGCTGAATCCCATTATCAAACAGCGTTTGTCAAATAGCAGGTCAAAGCCCACTTGTACCAAAGACAAATTAGGTTGTGGTTTAATTCCAGAGCTTTGTGGAGCTGATTTTGCCCCGTTCAAAGTCAAGAGAACAAGAGGTTGCTTGTATAAAGTCCTCTCAGACACTGGACTTGAGATAAAGCTTGATCTTAGCTGCTTTGCTGGAGAGAACAGACGGATAATAAAGCTGTTAATATTTAAAAAGCCTGCTGAAATGTAGCTTTATTTTGCTTTAGTGCAGTAGTCTCCAGGTCAGCCAGTGGATCGGTTGGTCAGTATATGCTGGCAGCTGTGCACATTTGTTTTTCATTTTTCCTGTAAGCAGTGGGTTAAATACAGCCCTACTTTGGCACTTTATTATTGCAAGCGTGCCTACTTGTCCTTTACCACAATAAATTGCAGAAACTAAAAGACTCCATGTCTGTACTCCATCCTTTTTGCATATATATTTTCCGCTGTGGCACATATCCCAACGTTTCTTGCTTCATTACCAATGCCATCTACTTCACTTTGAAACCGAGAGACCTAGCTTGCATAAATTCCCAAACAGTGTACAATAACGGCAATCAAATAACGCCTCTGCCATATTTTCAGTCCGCTTTGAAAATGGCAGCGAGTGGCTGAAATAAGTGCGGGATTGGGAAGTTATGACTGGCAGTCGGTCCCTGTGGGCCCATGGAACATGGCAGGTCATTTGCCTGGCCAGTATCGGTGTGATATACTCGCACACAGCAGCGAAGTGCCCGGCTGAGAATGCAGAAGAGGCGGCGGAGAAGCAGAGGCAGCGTGGTATTTATTCAGCACGCAGGGTTCGAATATAAACAGAGGGGCGACTTAATTAGACCGCGGAAAATAACATTTAAACACATTGAAAGCCACAGGGAGCTGAGGGTTTCTCATCTTCTATGATTGTTTCCCCCAGTGAGGCTGCGTCTATCATTTATACTACTGTTCGGACCTGAGACTAAAATTGCCAGTTTTGTAATTTGCTCTTTAGGGGACACTGTGTGGGGGTCTGTAATGAGAAGTTTGTGAATTATTTCTTTTTAAAATCAGAAACAAGCACATAAGGAGAAGTGCACTCGAAAGAGGCTTTAGACCTGTAGCATCCCGTCCTCCTACAAGTCATAGTCGCACCTTAGATTGTTCACATCTAGTTCAGTGTTGTGTTGAGCAAGACACTGATATATTTAGTCCCTCTTCTCTCCTGTCTTCCTCTCTCTCCTTGCCTCTTTGTCTCTAGCATTCCTCTCACTCATCACTCTTCCTCTCATCTTCCCCCGCTCCCACCAGTCTCTCCTTATCTCTCTTCCTCTGCGCTCACATTTCTCTCTCTTTTCAGCACATCTCCCTCTGTGTTTTTCTTTCTCTCCACGTCTGTTCTTATCCTCCTCCACACTTTCCTCCTCCTCCCCAACGCGCTACCTCGTCCTGGGCTCTGCCGCTATAACGATACCGACAAGCCCTTTGGACACAGTTTTGGCTCTTTGTCCCTCAGCGACCTTGCTGTCACTCGCTGCTTTTGGACACGGGAATGACAAATGTAAACTTAAAGATACACAAAGACCATCGGACACCCACAAACTATGTGCTCACGCTCGGTTTACACAAGGAGCAGCTTTATTATTTTTGCTGTCTGCCAAGTTGAAAGACAGTCTCTGTAATATGACCTAATAAACGCGTGTTTGAGGTTGCTGTGTATATTGTCATGTGTTGAACACCCCCCCGCCTCTGCCCTAGGACTGACGCACAATGGGTGATGTTACTTGTCGTTCTGGACTGCCCAGTAGGTCCAGCCCTTCCTTTTGGAATGATTCCAGGAATCGTTCTTTCATAACGCTCAGTTATGAAATGGGAAGTAAAGGCTGTAATTCCACTGAGACTCTAATGCTCAAAGTCTTAGCCTTAAGTATTAATAATTTTATATATTTGTTTCCCCCTTAAGCTAATAGAATTTACTCGTTATTAAATTTAGGTTACACCTGTGTAGCCCGGCTGGGTAATTTAATTACAGGACAGCTATTTATTTCAGCTTCTCTGTCACAATAAAAAAAGCACCAAACACATCAATAGCTGCTCTTATTTTGAAACCTGTGCTCACCTTTTGAAATACTTGATTAAAAATCTTTAAAAAAATGGAATCCTTGTGAAAGTTCTAGTGTGGAGGATTGTTTTGGAGTACTTGGTTGAAGTTGAAGTGGTGTTGGCTGTAGTTATGTGACAGTCACTCAGTTGCCCACAAGCTGAGGGAAAAAAAAAAAAAAATTCCCTTTTAGCTAAACATGCACAGACCGCTCTCCTCTTATCTGCCTCCATTCCTCCTTTTTTCCGCCTCGCTAACTCTCTGAAAAGGTATCGTCAACTCCTCTCATCTCCCCCCTCTATCTCTCCCGCGTTTCTTATTTCCATCATCGCACCTTTTCACTTCCACTATTTTTTTTCCCCCTCTTGTCTCCAGATCTCCTTATTATCACACATTTTATTCACTCAGCCTCTTTCCCCCCTTCATTTATATCTTTCTCTTCTCTTCTCCAGCCTACCATCTCATTCTTTTGGACATAATTTTAGTTAATTGTCATCACTGAGTGCGATGTGTAGGTTAAGAGTGAAGGAAGTGGAACCTCAAAGATGTCATTACTGTAGCTGCCGGAGTTACTACGTCTGCATGTACGTGAAGTATTAGTCACGCATACCTACACGTACATGCGCAAGCCTTCGTCTCTGTCTCTGTCGCCGCCTCTATAGTGAGGCAGTGATGCATGCAGCGCTGTGTGTTGCGCTTCACCAGGAATTACAGCATGTGCTGATGATCGGGGACAAGACAGGAAATCGCCTGAGCTCACAAGCCCCCCATTCAGACACGCTCGCTGTCTGCTGGTTTGAATAAAACTGGGCTCCTGAGCTAAAAATGGCCGGGATAGATGCACTTCCTTTGTTTCAGCTCCACAGCGGGGCAACGTAAGATAATTGGCACTGGCCTCACATGATTCAGATGTAATGGTGCCAAGCAAAGTGAATGGGTTCCCGGACAAGACGCTTTCTTTGTTCATGCTGTTGCGCATCTTCCTGTGGGCTGTGATGAGTTTGACCATGGGGGGGGGGTCAGCGCTTTTCTGGCCGGCTAATCACTCTTAATTTGCATGCAAAAGTTTGTGCTACAGTAAGGAGTTGTTTTCAGATAATAATATACAATAACCTGCATCTTTACATGTTATGGATCTAATGTTTGTGTAGCGCGTTGTTTTTCCTGTAGAGGAATTGAACCCCCCCCCCCCCCCCAAGCTGAGACGTCTGCATTAACTCTGTTGCCTTGTGACCCATCACAGGACATAAATTGGCTGAGCACCATGTGACACAAGCCACACGCCTGTCTAAAAGCATTAAGAGCGGAGAAATAACCAAGCGGTCACAGCCAATGATATGGTTACTAATAGTACTCAACAGTATATATCCGGAAACAGTATGGCTTTAATGGACAGAGATGGATAAGGATGCTGTCTTGAGTCAATACTGAACCAGTCCAGACATATTGTGTGTGCTTGCTTGTCTGCTGCCATTAAAACAAAGCAGAGCATCTATTCGTATAAACTCGTGCGCTCTGGATGACGTTATGACTGAGTGGAGATGCAGAGCAGATGGTCAGTATGCCTGTCGGTTTCAATAAAAATATTAACCGCGGTCCGTATTGCAGGTGACGAGGCACCAGAAACATCCACGGCCGATAAGATAGGAGCCGAGCTTGGACTTTGGTCAAGTGTTTGAAGTGCTTAAGGCCATATATCAGTTTCTTTGTGATGTAATCTCAAGATGGAAGATTAAGAAGGATTCTGGTTTTGACAGCTTTATCCAGATATGCATATTTTTGTTACATTTATCATGTCATCACCAAAACCAGAGATGCCACAGATGTGATGAGGTAAAGGTGGATTCAGATCCTCTATAGGAGACATGCAAAAGACATATTTTCCTTAAGAAAATCCTTAAGTTGTCATCCTTGTGAATAAATCTCAGTTTGCAGCCGATCAGCTACTTCTCTTGCTTGTAGCTGCAGTGTCGACCAACCACATAGGCTTGCTCTGGAAAGTCCGAAAAGGGGGGAGGCTATTTTTATGGCACCATTAAAACAAAAGGAGACAGTGATTTTATTTTAATGCCTCTCTCCTTGAAGTGACTCCTCTTCTGCCGAACACCACTATCACCCGCGCTGTCCTCGAGATTGTTAACAACCGCATTTATAATGGTATGCGTGTTTTTACAGCAATCAACACTCTGGCAAGTTTTTACAGAGGAGTTCAGCGCAACCCTGCTCCGGCACCCAGCGTGTCAAGGGTCAGTCGGGCTCATAAATAGAAGGTGTGAGGCAGAGAAATTGAAGAGAGTAGCTGCAGTCGAGGACAGCATTGTTTGGTAATAAGCTGCTTTGAGGCAGGGCGGTCTGCATTCTATTATGGTGACCTCAGCAGGGAGAAAATAAGCAGCGCCGCGGAGGAATGCGCAGGCTTTGTTTTAAGAGGATCCCGTCTGCGGTCCAGATTCCACTGCGATTGAAAGTTTAGTTAAAAGTGAAATATTGTTTTGGTGATTTGATATTCATAATCATTTTTCCTCAATTTACTGCACTTGGGTTCCACTTCACCCAGTTCGCTGACTGAACTTCTCCTCGCCCGTGGTTTTATTGCATCAGCACCTGCGCAATGCAGCGCAGACAGCTGAAACACGCTGCAGATTGAGCATTTAAATTACAGGACGTGTGTTGTGTTTGGCAGTCGTCGTGAATTTTCTCTGTGAGCTCTGTGGCTATTCTGGTTTAGGCCCTCTCAGAAAAAAAAAAAAGATTTTTGTCAGCTGTCACTGATATGGCTGACAAACCTCTGTTGCTCATAACTCATTGTACCTGATAGCACTGAGAGAAACGGGCCCCTTCATAGAATGGCTTCAGTGAGCAGTTAGCCATCTTTGTTTTGTCAGACGCTTTCAGATTGTGCGGCGACGCAGGTGTACCACATTGTGATGTGTTTGCGAGTCTGCAAGACTTCATGCTAATTTTAATCTGGATTATAAACTGTCCTGCCAGGCGACATGTGGGCATATTGTGCACCACTTTGCCGAAGATGAGTTCAAGTCATCTTTGCTATTGTTGCTTTAAAGCCATGTCAAACAGAGTCGGCATTAGGTTCATGCTTCACACACAGCACGGGCTCAGCGCATGTTTGCTTTAGTGAGCTGAGTCTGAATTGCTGGACTGTATCCTCACTGTTACTGTTTTACTTTGTGACTCTTAGTAGGCCCACTCTGGCCCTGACCTACATATCGCCTACCTCTCCCACCTTCGCGCACTCACACACACACACACACACACAGATAAATGCAGGATTTGTCATGGAAATAAAGACCCAGTCGCACAAACACAGTCGAGAGATTAAGAGTAAACCACTAATCTGACGCAGCCTGCATCAGTGTGTTTGTGTGTCTGTGTGCTGCTTTCTGAAATGTGGGCAGGTTTTATGTGATGCCGGGTTCAGCGGTGTTTCGTTCTGTCTTAGCACCTGGAATGAAGGCCTTTGTTTCTGAGAGGAATTTCACCCCTGAGAGAAGAAGCGGGGAGGAGGAACTGGCTTCCATGCTTGTGTTTTGAAATTTGGTGTTTAAGCTATTTGTGTGTTAGTTGCGTTTGTCTAAAAGCTGGAGAATAGGCCAGACATGAGAACTGCACGAGGAAGAAAAGGGAGAGCGGCTGAGGGTGATTGGATGAAGACGACTGGGGTGGATACAAAGGCTGTCTGCTCTTCATATGTTATTGTAATGAGAAGGGCTGCATGTTTGGGAGGCAGCCTGGGGCGCTCAACCCTGTGTTCAACAGCCAAGTCAGATGCAATGCTCATAAACCGTTCAAAACGCCGAGATGGTGGCGTTCATCTACCAGCCATCTCAGAGCGCTCACAGATTAGTCATAAAGGCTGCTGCTTGACAGATTGCTGGCTTTATAGTTGGAGAGAATATTTAAGGTGGGGCGCGTCACCTTTCATACAGATAATCTCATGCACAAAAATGAATGGTGTGTATTTATTTGATGACCCAGGCCCGGAAGTGACACTTAAATATCTGTGCTGTCTTTATTTTTAATCCTTAGAGTTGTGTGGTATACACGCCTGTGTTGGTGAAGCTGTAAGGAACATTATCATCACCCTTTGTGCCTGTCTGAGTGACGCGAGCCAGCAATGTTAATGTATTTCATGGGTGAACAGGGCTATGTTCAACAAATGCAGGCAGAGCAGCCGCAGACCACAGGTGCACGCGCCCAGTGGCGACTAACACACATACAGCCACGTATTTGAATAACGTCTAAAGTAACGTATGCTGGGGTATAATCCCATTTACCTCTGAAAACACAAGTGTGTGTGTGTGTGTTCCTGTGTGTGTGTGTTTAATGTTGCAGGGAATGAGGAATGGAATAATTTGTTTGAAGTACTGCCCACAGTCTGCCTACTGTCTCAGAGTGGCAGCTGCCACATGCGCACACACACCCTCAGACACACACACACACACACACATCTGTTATCCACTGCACATTGGGTGGCAGGGAAGCAGTTGTCCTTGTATTTACTGCCGCTTCAGACCTTCAGTGTGCGAGTAGATAGTCTGTCAGCTTCCGCCTTTGTCCTTGCGCAGGCTTCTTGTTCAAGCCTAGGAAAGAGAGGAGGGGAAGGAAAATAAGAGACAGTGGTCAGATTATGACAAATTAAGGATGAGAAAAGAAAAAATGTGCTGATGTAATGTTTTTTTTTTATGTTTCCGATGAATGTCTTATTACTCATTCAAAAAGAGCAAAGCAAACCGAACCTTTCGTAATCCTCAGATTCTATTATTCCAGCTTATAAAGCGTCTGCTCTAAAGAATTTATTGTTGACTAATACACTTGAGCAGAATTAATGTAGAGCTAAAGGGGGACCGTCGCTGAACTCCTTCATGTCGAGGATAACCACCAGATCAGATCAGATTTCATCAGTGCAGCCATGGTAATGGCATGAGCGTCAGTCCAGCAAGGTGTTGCAAAGACAGGGGGCTCAATTTGTTCCACAGCCTGACTTATGCTTTACACACACACACACACACACACACACACACATACATGCACGCACTACTTTTGTACGATGAAACAAGGCATTCGTTTTGGCAGGCCACCTGCCACATAGAGAGAGAGAGAGAAAGGGCACAGGCACTTGTCCCCTGAAACTGATTTACCTTGGCGCTAAAACAGAAGTCGTAAGGGCTTTTTATGCACCCGAAGGCTTTCCAGCCAGCTTGTTCCCCGCAGCCGACGCAGGAAGGAAATGATACAAGATACCATAATATACAATACTGCTTTATTGTCCGACCTCTCCAAAATTGGTCTTACCTCCTCTGCAATCTGTCTCGGCTTGAGTATGATATAAAGACCTTTTTTGGGGGGGCACTTGAAAAGTGCTGGCTCATTTTTTTCAGTGTCCTTTCCGATCACTAAATGCCTTTTTTCATTTAGTCACAACACAATAAGGAATATGTTATCATATGAAATGGATTGACCTCAAGACCTCATACTCACCTGTTAATACCTGTTCTGCTATTTTTCAGCTGAAAAGAGGACTTTGCAAACAGATTTCCATGTATGGCGACAGATGGGTTTGGAATATTTTGCTTTTAGTAATATTCCCGTAATCCTCAATAGAGGAGTGATTGATTTGTTAGAGCGAGATTTGAGTTTGTGGTGCGTTAAGAGGACTGTTTAAGCTTCAGTGTGGTTTAGATTGGTAGGCTGACCCCCTCTTATCCCTCTGAGCACCGCAGACGGCCTCTGATCTGGGACAAATTACACAATATGTCACACTGGTGGCAAAACCGGGCTGCAGATAACTGGCGTGCCTACCTGCAGCAGATCAGTGTGTTTGAGAGGGTGAGCGTCTGAGAGCGTATTTGTTCAAAGCACCAAAATAGTTTCACGAGCAACCCACGTCCCCTCCCCTAACTTTAGTGAGTTTTTGTGCGTTTTTGTTTGTCTCAGAGTGTGTTTGTGTCCAGAGACTGCCACCCATTTCCCCCCATCAATCTGTCTGTCGCCGAGTCGGGGGATGGTAATCCATTCTTCCCATATGCAGATAGTGACGGTGAGATTAGGCAGACCCTGGGAGAGGATTAAAGCTTCAGGGTTTGGCTGCCCCTTCTATCTTACCTCCTCTCTAACCATACAGCCCCCCCTGTAATAACACCCCTCCACCCTCTTTGCTCTTCAATCCCTCTCCCACTCCTCACCCTTCTCCGTTTAGTCCCCTGGGCAAATATCCAATCTGGAGAGTGTAGTAGCTGTGAAGAGGTGGAAGGGAGATTCAGATAAAAACCCATTTAATTTCTGCACATTTGTGTCACGATTTGCACTTAAAATATTGAATAATTCTTTGTGTTCTGTGCCTGTATTTATATTAAGTTATATCTTGATAGTAACAGTGGAGCCAGATGGGAGCGGAGAGACATGAGTTCACCAAAGGTCAGGCCAGGTCGAGAGTTAAACATGGACGATGCAGTTATGTGTTTTGTGCATTTTTTTTATGTGTAGCTAGAGATGAAATTTTACAGTTTTTCCTTCTGCACCCGTCACCTTCAGTCAGCGCTGTGATTGTGCTGTGGATTGGGCTGCAGTGATTGGCTTTGTGCATGTGTCTTCAGAATTTCCACTCATTTTTAGAGCTTTTCACTTTATTTGCTCACATGCTCACATGCATTTCCTGCCTTACTAATAATTTCCTGCATTCTTAAATCCTCAGTTACACCCCGCCTCCTTTTCTTCTGGTCCCAGATGTGACCCAGGTGTTGTGAGAAGGCGCAGAGGGCAAAGATTTGTCTGAATGCCGCTCTTCTTTCTTTCTCCTCATCATCCGCCTCTCTCCACCTTCTCTCCCTCTCTCCCCCCTCCATTGTGGAGTGCTGTAATTGACATGCCACTGGCAATAAATCAGCACCAAGTTACGCTCTGAGCAGCGACCATTATCCGAATGGACAGGTTTTTGCTGTTTTGGAGAAGAAGATGAGAGAGCCAGTCACCAAGAGCCTGCCGCTGCTTCACCATTTGGAATTTCCTCACATGGTATATCAGAACACCCCCACCTCCCCACCTTTGCGGCCTCTGTTAAAATAAAATTAAGGGCCCTTCCTTTTTAATCTTTTTTTTCTCTCTCGCTTAACCCCCTCATTCCTATTTCCAGTGCCTGCAGGGATGCAGTGGAGTCCTGTCAGTTGATAGGACGTTCTGATATCAAATCCAATAAATTCAGTCACTTACAGCCAGCTGTTTCTAATGCTTTTCCCTGATGTGATAACACCTTCCCACGATACGGCGACTGCCCATTCCCAAAGCCACAGACGTGCTCCGGCCCAAATGATTGACATGTTTTTCCTTGATGGTTCCAGATATGGCTCGCGACCTTCTCCCGGCGCTCTCCCGCCCATTTCACTTTAGCTTTGGAGGAAATTGAAATTGAAGAGGCTCTTTGGGGGGGGGGGGGGGCTAAGGGGTGGGGCGAAAAATGGAGAAATTTGAGGGGGGGGGGGTGGATGTGTGAGAAGTTGAGTGAAAAACTACATCCTCAACAGTTGGGCGTGTCTGTCCTGACAGGAAATGTAAATAGAGGAAGTAAAGGTGAGGCAGCTGGGGGGGGGGGGGGGCATAATTGTCCTGCTTCCTCCCCTCCAAGTCTGCAGGTATATGGAGTCGTTCACGCCATGTTGTATTTTGGCTAACCTGCAGCTGTTGATGTGTTGTGTGATGTCATTGTCTTATTGCCCTGATAGATAACAAGCAGCAGCAGACCCCCAGATGCAATTTGTTGTGCGATTCACACTCTCTTACATCAAGCTGCGGCTGGCCTAAATGAAGAGGAATTACTGCAGGGACAGTTTTTCCAGGTTCTCTCTCGTCCTCTATCAGCCGCTCTCATTTGCTCGTTCGCCCAGTCTGCCTCATTGTGTCTTTGCCTCACTTGGAAATGACAAAGGAAAATGAGGCAGCCGGCTTCCCTATGCGCTGCCACGCTTTAAATTGACATCTGCTCTCATCGCACAGCGCGACTGTACCGTTGAGCAAGAAATTAGTTTTTTTATAGGCCGGCTCGTCACTTTATTGCGGCTGCTTATGTCGAAGAGGCTGCGATCCGCGTCGGGTCGTTTTAATCTCACAGAGTGGAAAGTGGGGATGTATCTGATAACTGCAGCTCAGGCCCTTCTGTCTGCAGTTTCCTTGCTCAGGTGCCTCGACCCACAGGGGCTCCCCGGCGTTTGAGTCTAGCAGAGGTAGAGCACGATTAAAATGCAGGAGAAGTGCCGCTTTCTGTTTGGCTCTTCTTCTTTTAGCTCATGCAGTATCCACTTCTCGCTCTCGCTCTCTTACGTTCTCTCACTTTTTCTCTGTCTCTCCTTGTTTTTTCCCCCTCCTTCCTATACATTTGTCTTTTCCCAGGTCATTCATTTGTAGAAAATTGGATGACACCACCTCTCCCTGAACCTGGCCGGGCTTTGTGTCAGTTGAGCTATGGTTTGCTGTTCCACAAACATCGCTGCTACTATTTCTCTCCTCTCCTGTTTTCTCTCATTCTCTGTTTTTTTTTTTTTCCTCATACACTGTTTGCAGCAGCAGCGACTAAAATTTATGAGCAATTCAATGACTACTCTTACCGAGGTGTTTAATTCTTTCAGCATTTGTAAGAGTGCATTTTTCCCCTTAAAGAGGTTTGCACACCTTGTCTCTCACTTATACCTGCTTTTCCCGAGGATAGAAATATTGAACAGAAAAGGAAAACACTGACATTCATCTCTCTGAGCCTGCCAAACAAACTGAGACACATGGACACAAAAAAAAAGATGCATCTTTTGTCACATCTACAAGAACACTCAGATGTTATAGCACAGGGACTTTTGCAAATGCTGCTGACCCAGTTTTGGTTCAGAAACTCCAGGCCCACCTGATTGTGTCTAATCAGTGATGACTCCCAACCTGTTTTCTGCCACTGTGACTGCTATATGTTTGGCCACCTAGAATAACAGTTCCACCTCATTGCTGGTTCTGCTCTTTGCCGTTGTTCTCCTCCCCTTTGTATTTTCTGTAAGCCGGCCCTTTGCTTTCTCTTTACACAGGTACACACATATCCAGTGTGTACACGGTCAGTATGATGTGCATGTTAGATGGAGATGATCTCTGAATATGTGCTAAGTGTCATCTTGAGGGATGTTTTTTTTTATTTTTAAACACCCCTTTAAAGGAAAAAATATAAAAATCTAATGTACCCTTATTTATTGATAGACATAAAATGTTACCCTCCTGAGTTTCTCTCCAGAAGGAGAAAGAGGAGGTGGAAACTGAGACAGGAAAACACCATATATATCTCTGCGTCCTGTTTGATTTTTCATCTCCCCATCACTGTCTCTTGACCCTGCTTGTCTCTCTGTAGCGTCTCTCGTCTTTTTCGATTCGGTATGGCCATAAAACACCTTTTGCACAGACACTTTGATAGTCAAGGTGAAACTGAAGCGTGGGGGGGGGCCCTAGGAGAGTTGTCCTGTTTTGCATAATCAGCATTTACAGAAGAACTAATGTCCTGGTGCTGCAGGAACATGATTGGCCTGTCAAACGCCAGCATGCGCCCAGCAAACGCTGCTCCTCCTCATCATCATTGTATTGTCATTGTAGGACGCCCAAAGGAGCGTGCCCTCTCCGTTTTGACTTCGCCTCTTCTCCTCCTCCTTGTCCTTTACTCGCAAAATTTCCATCCCCATAAATGATCTCACTCCTTCCTTTTTAATGTACCACCTCTGTTCTCTGTCAGGTGTAGAGGTACACAAAGTATATTGTGTTCATGAAAAGCTCGTAAATGAAAGTAAATCTGTTTGCCAAGCCTCTGCTTTTTTTTTTTTTTTTGCTTTTTTCCCAGAATTAGCTGGCATGAAGGAGCAGTGACAGCAGCGAGGGAGGAAGCAGTGCGGAAAAGAAAAAATACAAACACGGGCTGTGTTTTTGTAGGCATATTGCCACATGTACTGGTGACAAAACGAGTAAATCACGGAGAAATACATTGGATACAAATTTGAAAAATCAGATGCTGAAATGCTCGAGTATTTATTAACCGGATGCAGTATTCACTGTGGTATTTATTTGCCTCATCTTGTATTGTATTGAGAAGTTTGAGAGGATTTTGCAAAAATAAATAAAAACTTGTTCTGCAGCCTTTCTCTGGGACTCCTACTCGGGCACGGCATTGGACAGCTTTAAACGAACGATGACTCATCAGTACGATGCTGCTTCAAATTGCATTGGAAGCTAAATGAATAGCAGGAGACATGTATGTTTTAAGTGTACTCACTGTGATTGCTGTCTGAAGTGGGGCAGGGTTGGCTCTAGAGAAGTGTTGGAATGTAGTGGTGATGGGGCCCTTCATAAGCAATCAGTGAATGCTTGCAAGAATTTTGCTGTATGTGCAGCATGTCTCTCAGTCAATGGTTTTCAGAGTTCCCTTTGCCAATGCTATATTTATCCTGATGCATAAAGGATATATACTGCAATCACAGCTCTCTTACAGGAAAGCAGAGCGTCGGTCGCCTGCTGTGCTGCCGTGAAAGCCTGGCGCTTGTTTACAGTTGTTGGAAGTGCGGGCGTAGTTGCAATAAGGAGTTTGTTGAAACTGGGGAAACCATGACAGTAAAGCCTTCAAGCAGACCTGGCTATAAATTGCTTGCTGTCAATGTAACAGTGCCCGCTGGCCCTTTTTCAAGAGCACACCTCCTCCAAAGCCACCACAGTCACACTGAAAGATATGAAATATTAAAGAGTTCAATGCTATGAGTCTATAACTCATTCACAGACTTGCATTATGTGTACAGAGGCTTTAATAACCGGCCCCTGCTTTTGCTGCATCTTCACTCATAATTAAATGCAGACACACATTTGCCTTCCACACTTGATTTGATATAATTTATTTATAAGTAGGGCAAATGTCAGCTTGGCTTTTTTTTTTTCTCTTAATTTTGGATGTGCAATTTGTGAGCCTTACTGCCTCCTTGATGCATAATCAATAGGAAATGTTCCTTGGACACTCAAGGTGTTTTTTTTTTTTTCTTTTTACCTTCCAGGGCTCCCACGTCGCGCCTCTGCGGATGTTCCTGGTGACTGCTCACAACGCTGAGAACAGGACGGCGGATCAATAGGAGTTTTGTTTCCTCTTCTCTGATCCTTCTCTCTCTCCCTCCTTACTATCCCCTCTTAATCCTTAACAGTAGAACGGAAACAAAAAAATAAAATCCTGAATTGGGACTCGGTACCACACTTTGCACTCCTCTTCCTCTCTTTCTCCTTCCCCGCCCCCCCTCCCAAGCCTCGCTTGTGGACATACCAAATATGTGTCCCCTAGCTCGGTCAGTGGCCTCCTCTGGCCAGGGGAACTTGTTTCTCCTCCTGGGGCTTTTTCTCATCGTGAGCTCATCTTTTTCTGGAGGCCAACCCCCACCCTTTAAACGATTCACCCCCACTGATTGTTCGCTCACACATCTGGCTATTCATAACAAAACTGGAGAAGTCTATGTGGGAGCTGTTAACTGGATTTTCAAGCTTTCTAGCAACCTGACCAAACTGCGCAACCACATGACGGGCCCAGTGGTGGACAATGAGAAGTGCTACCCGCCTCCCAGTGTCCAGTCCTGCCCTTATGAACTGGCCCACACCCCTAATGTGAACAAGCTTCTTCTCATAGACTACGCACAGAACCGACTGATCGCCTGTGGCAGCACCTCACAGGGCATCTGTCAGTTCCTGCGTCTCGATGACCTCTTTAAGCTTGGCGAGCCCCACCACCGCAAGGAGCATTACCTCTCCAGTGTGGCCGAGTCAGGTACCATGTCAGGAGTCATCATAAGCTCCCCCCAAAGTCCTACCAGCAAGCTTTTTATCGGAACTCCCATCGATGGCAAGTCTGAGTACTTCCCCACCCTGTCCAGCCGCAAACTGATGGAGAATGAAGAAAATGCTGACATGTTCAGTTTCGTCTATCAGGATGAGTTTGTCTCTTCTCAGCTGAAGATCCCCTCGGACACACTGTCCAAGTTCCCTGCTTTCGACATCTATTATGTTTACAGCTTCAGCAGCGAGCAGTTTGTCTACTATCTAACAATGCAGCTGGATACTCAACTGACTTCACCTGATGCCAGCGGGGAGCAGTTCTTCACCTCCAAAATAGTACGCCTCTGCGTGGATGACCCAAAGTTTTACTCGTATGTTGAGTTCCCCATTGGCTGCACTAAAGATGGGGTAGAGTACCGCCTGGTGCAGGATGCCTTCCTGGCTCGGCCAGGCCGGCAGCTGGCCAGCACTCTCGGGATTTCTGAAAATGAAGACATCCTCTTCACAGTATTCTCTCAGGGTCAGAAGAATCGGGCCAAACCACCCAAAGAGTCAGCATTGTGCCTGTTCACCCTTAGGAAGATAAAGGAGAAGATCAAAGAGAGGATTCAGTCCTGCTACAGGGGAGATGGGAAACTCTCGCTGCCCTGGCTGCTTAACAAGGAGCTCGCCTGTATCAACTCGGTAAGCTCAAATCTTTTTGTTTCTTCTGCTTTTTAGTTCGTTTAAGTCACTTTGTTAGTTTAATTTTCAGTCAACACACACACACACACACACACACACACACACACACACACACACACACACACACACACACACACACACACACACTCAGTATATAACTGTGAGTTTATGCCTGAGAGCATTTACTGACATCTTAATCATGTATTCCATTTCCTGTTTCATGTCTCTAATGCACTTGGTCTGTTCATGCGTGTATACGATTTTAATCTATTGCTGTACTGGGTTGTTAGTGCTTTCATGGTATCGTACAGTGAGCAGTGTTGGCATTTTATTATTTATGCACTGTCTACTTTGCAACCATCTGTTTTTATGTCTCCTGTTGGTATTGCTTTTGTTTACATGTTCCACGACAAATTTAGGATCCTGTAATCGACATTTTCATCGTAAACGTTTCAAGTTCAGTGATGGAAATCTGCCATACGCATGTTTCTCTGGCGGTTTAGAGAGGATGCTTTCATTTATTTCAGGGTGAGCCAGTATTTGTTTGTACAGGACAGCTCTACTATTTGATGAAAAAGCTTTTAATTTTCACTATAAAGTTTACTATATTTCTTCTTTTACAATAATACATCCAAGACAAAAAAAAAAAAAAAAATCCTACAACACAGATGAAAGTATAAAATTTTAGCAAATAAATAATGCAAATAGGATATGAAAATAATGAATCTACCATGAGCTACTTTACAAGTAAATTTAAAATGAAAACTGTGCATAACTGTGAGTAAAATGATTGTCTGAATGAGGCCCAATGAGGCTTTCACACAACCGTGGTAATTCATTTTTATACTTGAATAAAATGCAGCAGAGCCCTCGTCAAACCAGAAGTGCCCTGCTTCATGTCAGTGCCTCTGCATATGTCCCAGGATGTTCAGGGTTTTGTGGGCGAGTCTGGATATAGCATAGCTCACAGAGCACACAGCTGCAAAATCATAGCAGACAGAGTCCCTTTGTTTTCTTTTGTTTTTAGGGGTTGTATTTTTTCTTCGCTGACAGCCTACGACTTTATCTTCAATCTAACCCTTTAATGAACTCCCATAATTATTTTTTTCTTCATTGCTTCATTGAGAGAGATAGCAAACAACAGCGCACCAAAACAACATTTTACAACAGACAAAAGACAGAGAAATGTCAGCAAACGTAAAACGTCAACACTCTGGGTTTCATGTTAATGACAAAACACTGTGTAAGAAATTAAAACAACTACAATAAGTCAAATGTGACAATAACAGAGAATCGGAGTGCAATTGGTTAAGCCGAGTGGTTGATGTAGCTGCTCTGTCATGCCTGCTTTGTGAACTCAAATGCATTGTGCTTATTTTACTCTTACACACACACACACACACACAGACACAGACACACACACACACACACAGACGCACACACTTAATTTCACACAATGCACACAACTTTTCATTTGTTCGTTTTTACTCTCATATTTTTTTCGAAGCCTTCACTGATGACTGAACTAAACTCTGACATACCATCTGACACACACACACACACACACACACACACACACACACACACACACACACACACACACACACACACACACAC
>JAVDPK010002309.1:855907-872590 GCA_034780415.1 Cichlasoma orientale
CACCCACACACACACACACACACACACACACGCGCGGGCGCGCAACACTATGAATGTCACTTTATGGTAAAATGTTGCTAGGTTGCTCTTCTGGATTAGAAAATCAGCACATCCAAGTATCCTTGCAAGCTCAGTCGCACTTCTGGTGTTTATTCTACTTGAAGGATCTCCTGCAATGCTTCCATGAGTTCAAAACCCCCGCTGAGATTTCTGGGTAATTTATGAGTTGCTCTCTCCCAGAATCCCTCACTCTGCTTGGAGCCAGTCTCACACATTCATGCACACATACACACAGACAGACAGGCGGACGTCAGGTATAAGGAACCTGCATCTGCCAGCATACCCTGTCTGCATGTGCGTGTGTGTGTGTGTGCGTGCGTGCGTGCGTGTATATATATGCCATGCAAATCTTCATCATCTCATGCGAACACGAAGCTGCAGACGGACAGCCAGCACCTGTGGTTGATGCCACAAATATTCTATTTCCCCTTCATGCTGCTGACTTTTTTTTTTCACTCCTCTCTTGCATTCTTTCTCATCTCCTCTCCCTTCCTCATTCTCACTCTCACTCTCACACACACCCACACAGCATACACTCATAAAATTCAGGCCATCGTAATAGTGAAATGCATCAGTTAGGTACAAGCCATGTTTGAGAACCCAGCAAATGGGTGTTTCTGAAAATGCATTCACGTCTCTGTTGGCTTGATGAAGAGACAGCTGATGAGTAACGGGTAGAAAAGCATCTTTTTCTTTTTTTCTTTTTTTTTTTTTTGCTATCCGTGATACACACATATATGCAGAGACACACCAAAGCACACACAGATGAACTGCAGGCTTGTCTTGAAACCGTGCTGTCAGCATTAGTGCCAGCCAGTTTTGGTCCCCCTCTCTCCCCTGTCCTCTCCGCTCCTTTACAGAGCATTTATTTCCCCTTACAAACAGGTTTCTACAAAGAAAAGTAGTCCCTGTTTCTGTGGCACGCTGCCCAATTTATTTGCCTGGCGCTAAATGAATGAGTGTTTTGTCTTTGCCGCACGTTTCCTTTCTCCTTAATACCCATAATTCACAGCGATGTTTTCAGTCAACAACACTATGTATGTTCCCTCACATAAGCTCGTGTTGTACTCTGCTGTTTCCATATGTTTCACTGAATGGAGGTGACTATTGACAAATTCCACTTGAGGTTAGTCTGTGTGCCCAGACATATTTTCCTGACGTAATTTGTTGAAGAAATGGCAATCATGGGGGAATGATTATTCAACCATTTCCTTCAGCGTTGGCCAGCCAGTGCACGCCTGTAATCAGTCTGTTATTGTGGGCTGAGCTGTGCGCGCACACACGTGTGTGAAGCCATATGAATATTTTGACTATATTTCTCCATTTTGCAGCTCGAGGTGGGTGAAGCAGCTCCGCCCAGGGGAAAAACATACATTTGTAGTTGATAAATATGATTATGTGTGATTGTGGAGACCACTCTGGGTTATGTATGTATCTGTGCGCAGTAGTTACCAGCTGGGTCTAGGCCACATATTTCTGTGTAACCTTGATATGAGCTGCATAGTAACACTTTGAAAACTAGAGGGAATTATCAAGTCCTGTGTATTCAATAACCCTTGAATTATTAATTGATTAGTAGTTAAACAAAAGCAGAAGTTCATTGGACGTTATTTTTTGTTAATAATTACTCAATCACTTGAAATTTAGGCAATAAATGCAAAAGCTCTGTGGTTCCACCATCTAACAAGTGTCTTTGCACTTGACTTTTATGATAATGAACTGAACAGAACCTGCAATTTGTTTGCAATTGATACATTGGCCCGTGAGTTTAAAATAATAAATAATGATAGTAATCCGAAATTATATTTCCAATAAGCGCTCGTCACTTTGTGAAGTAATAAAGTGATCGTAACCACGTCATTAAGAGAGTGCTAAAGCCAACAGCTTCTGTTTGCCTTGAGCACAACGCTCAACGCATGTTTTTTTTTTTTCCTTTTTTTTGGGTGGGGGGTGGGGGGGGGGTCTTGAGAATAAAAGGCCAAGATCCTGTGAAAAGCAAATCCACAAATTTATTCAGCGTGCACCGCAGGCACTCTGTGAAAATCAAAACAAGAAACCTCCTCTTCTGCATTTGTAAGACCCCGCTGCCAAAGTCAGCGGAAGGTTGTTGGCTTAACTCTTTCGTCCCCGGCGGAGTTGTGTGTCTTTGAAAACACTGCGGAGCGTTAAATGCAGTCTCCAGCCAATAACTCTGCAGAGACCACAGAGGATGGAATATTCTTTCCATACTAAATATCAGCTCTAAAATCACATGGGAATCTTTTAGTGTGTTAAATTGCGGAACCCACATCAGAGTGTAGCCTCCGCTAAAATGCTTTCCAACCTCAAGGGAAATGCTTTCTATTCTATGCTGATCTGCGCCGTTTAAACCTTCTAGACCAGCAGCAATTCTGTAGCACCTTTACCCTCCAGTGCCCCGGAGAGACCTGTATAGGTTACTGTGTGAGTACTTGTTAATGTCGGCATTGTGTTTGTAGTGGTGTTGTGTGTATTAACCCTTACGGAGTCTTGGGGCAACTGTACGCAGTATTTTCCACAGTTAGCCTCCTCAATAAAAGATGCATTAACCTTTTTAGGTCTTGCCTCTTAGGCTTGTACACCTTGGGATTTATTGTGTGTGTGTGTGTGTGTGTGTGTGTTTGTTTGTGTGGAGACTCTACTCAAGATTCATAAATTTCTTTCACATGACTACATGGTTTAAAGTTGTTGCCCCTAGTTTTTGTCATGTGATGGCGATGGGGAAGTATTTTGTTGCTTGCAGCCACATCTGTTTGTGAGCAGAAAATGAACTGGACGCTTAGGTTGAATGCGTGTCTCGATTTATTGTGTGTGCGTGGGTTTATTAGTGCGTATGTGTGTGTTGTCTGTCAGTCGCCTTTGTTCTGAGCGATGAAAGTGCCTTCTAGCCATTAGTGGTTAAGTTGTGTCAGGTAATGGTTGCGTTTACTTCTGGCTCTCACTTCCTTGAATGCACACTGCCATACACACAGAAACCTCCATTAAACTGGCCTCTTTATTTGTTTCCTTCTACCCTGTGACACGTTAGTGCAGAGAAAAAAGGGAGTAAGAAGGGGCAAGCACTTTGTTGTCTCGAGTTGATAGCCCTACCACCTCACGGAGGACTTGGTCTAAGTGCACACAGATGTGTGTGATGGACACAGGGGTGGAGCTGGTGACTTTGCGAGAGCTGGAGAGAGAGAGGGGTGGACGAAGAGAGGCAAAGGTACAGAAGTAGAAAAGGACAGGGAGGGGATATTGATGTTTGCTAAGTTACTGTAGTGGCTAGAAGGAGACAGAAAGAGAGTGAGAGGGTAGAAAAAGGCAGAATAACGTTTTATTGACTTGTGCTGAGCTGCAGGCAATTTAAGCAGATCAGGAGGGAGAGGGTGTGAGGGAGTGGGTGTTATCTTTTCTCCTGCGCGGATCAATCAGATGATGTAGTGATAAGACTATGGATTACCCCGCCATTTACACACTCCCTGTGTGTGTGTGTGCGTTTGCATGTGTGTGGATACACCTACTCATACACACGTGTCTGTCAGCTCTGGTTAACACGCTGACACACAAACCTTGTGTCTGACAATCAAAAAACATTTGTTCTCTGTTAATAACAGTTTAGGCAGAGCAGCATCTAAAGTGGACCTCTTCTGAATAAGGTTGTCAAAAAAAAAAAAAAAAAAAAATTGATACCCAGATAGTAATCGATACTAAAAATTACTATCAGATTAGATACACATTTGCAACAGTATTGATGCCAACGGTGCCGTTTTCACCTCCTCCAGTCGACGCGCAGCTTCACACATGGCTGCTGCAGACGGGCGGGCACGCAGCCGTTCCCTCACTAGCAGCTGAACTGTTTGATGTTCACAACACAAGAGCTCCTGTTCCAAAAACATGGAAGTTTTAAACAGTTATCATAAATGGTAACCGGGCCAGCACACGGATTACTGCTCAACTGTTTAACTGTCAACAATAACATTAGCCATCTGTTATCCTTACGGTAGTGGCAAGTGGCTGGGGGCTAATAATAAAGTGATAACATTAATGTGGGAGCAAATGTTATCAGTTCTGACCCTGTGCACCTTTAATAGGCGCTGTCATTTTTTTTTAAACAGGATACAGTTATTTGTGTTTTGCTTCACTTAAAGTCTCAAATTGAAGCTGACAAAAGTCTACCAGCACCTGAAGCACAGGACTACCTCAGGCAACCAAAAATAGCCTTTTTTGGGTTTTTTTTTTTTTTTGTGCAATAACTAAGGTGTCAAAAATGGTATCGAGTATTTTCCTGGGTAGTTTGAAACTCTAGTATCGTGACAACTGTACTTATAACAAAATGTGATTTATTTATTTTATTTTTTGTGTCGCCTGCTGAGACTGGGAGACTCTCAGGGATCATTTTTCTGTCTGTCTGTCCATCCGTCACGCTTTCACTATCGTATCGACTTCAAACTTGGAGGATAGATTCGAATTCGCACCGTAGATGCATCTATTAAAAATCTCGGACAAGTTCGAAAATTGATGACCCCGATCTGAAGGTCAAGTTAAAGGCCAAGTTTTTGTTGTGTCGCCTGCCAAGAGGCAGGGAAACACTTAGGGATCAATTTTCCGTTGTCCGTCTGTCATTCTGTCCATCCATCCGTCACACTTTCAGTATCTCAGCCGTGCACCAGATTGACTTCAAACTTGGAGGATAGATACGTATTGAAGAGTACAAACGCAGAGCACGAGAACCATAACCCTACCTCCTCTTATGCTGGTTTAATCGCTGCCATCAATCTTCCCATCATTCATTCATCTCTCAGCTGTCTCCTCTCTGTATTTCCTGCCAGATATCTTTATTAATACTGAATGAAATGAACTTCATGTATAAAATATAGACAACAATGTTGAACAACAATTTTTTTACTGTAAAAGTCTATTTCATAGTTCATATATATCACTTTGATATATATGAATATGCTTTCTGACCTGTGGGCTACTAGGCTCCTACTTCCATTTGTTATGGCAGTTATTGTTTTGGGTTAATTAATCAATTATTTAGATTAAAGTATGTACAAAGATGGAAAGATATTGACAGGGATGAAATGGGAAAAATGGGAAATCTTTCTATCCTGGTAAGCTAGAAAGAACTGTCATTAAAGGATTTATCCTTCAGATTGATGTATTAATAATTTCAGCTTTAATCAAACCACAATGATACCTGATTAATACCCTGAAAATCTGCAGCAGGGTGCAAAATGTGTGAGTTAAATAAAGCAGTCACTGGCTGTGGCATTTTTAACCCGACTTCATCGCTCACACCCTGACTGTGTTTCTATGTCATGACTGGTTAACGCATCATACGGGTCAGTGGATTCCCTGGGGTAATAGACCCCTCGTGACACTGGAATGTTCCAGATATTGTCATATAGTCACCATCATTACTGCCGTGTCACCACCGTGACCGAACGCTTTGGAATAAAAAAAAAAAGGTTTTGCATGGTGGGATCGTGCTTTAAAGGCCGCAATGTGTGTGCGAATAGCCGCTATTTCAATAGCGTACTTACGATGTTAGACAATCAAATATGTCGGGCGTTCTCATTGAATATGGAAACGTGCAGCAAGTCGACTTTTAGACGGCTTTGCTGCTTTCAGCAATTGTTTCTAAGCTTTTTCGGGGTTCTCGGGATGGCGTGCTTCACTTGCTGCTTACCTAGTCCTAAACCACATGGTTTCAAAAAACAAAGAGGGCATTGCTTAGACTGGAGTTGTATTGAATCAGAAAAAAGTGCACAAAATAAAATAGACTTTGTGGCATTTTTGAATGCGTCCTTATATCGATCTATAAACTATAAACTGAATCTGTTAGGTGTGTTTTTAAATGATGCTTTTGCATTGCTTGTAGTAACCACCAGTCGGATGTGCAGACACCTTAATGCACAGTAAATCTGAAGCATGTCAAACAGAAAAGCGCTCACACCAGCATCCCAAACATCACAGCTGAAATTTGTATTTCTGAACTACTGAACAATATGCTTTCAATCAGAACAGAATTTTGAATGTATTTTATTCGTAATTCCTCATCTTGTCGGTGCCTTCCCTCCTTCTTCTAGCCGCTGCAGATCGACGATAACTTCTGTGGCCAGGACTTCAACCAGCCTCTGGGGGGAACCAGCACCATTGAGGGTATCCCTCTCTTCATTGACAAGGATGATGGCATGACCTCGGTGGCGGCGTATGACTACCGTGGCAACACTGTGGCGTTCGTTGGCACGCGCAATGGAAAACTGAAGAAGGTAGGAATGTGTGTGTGTCTGTGTATGTGTGTTTGATGTTTGTCATTTATTTAACATCCAGTAAAAAGGATGCAACTTGCTGGCAAATATTTTAGCTGTTAAATGGTGACTAGCTTTTTGCCCAGCGGTGCTTGTGGCTTAATTGTGGTAGATTTACACGAGGCACTTTGCTGATGCTTTTTATTTTTTTTTTATACTAAATGCAGTCAACACCACTTTTCTCGCTAGTGGCTATTTTCAGCAGGACATCCAAGTGTCTCTTTAAAACCTGTTCATTTAACAAGCAATTTAAAGTAAGTCTGTGGCCACTCTTTCATCGATTGTCATGTTTGTCACGTCGGACATAAAATGTAACTGCTTTGTCCCAATACCACGTACGGTCTTTTAAGAGCTCACCTTCAATCAATCCAGCAGCTATGACTGGTGAATGGCTTTTCTGTTCAGGTCAGCTGTGCAGGGCTGTGGTGGATAGATGGAGCTTTGGACGGGGAGAAAG
The DNA here is from genome assembly GCA_034780415.1 of Cichlasoma orientale. Lineage (NCBI taxonomy): Eukaryota > Metazoa > Chordata > Actinopteri > Cichliformes > Cichlidae > Cichlasoma > Cichlasoma orientale. The sequence continues at coordinate 862,739 of JAVDPK010002309.1, forward strand.
CAGTGATGGATGCATTGAGGGGGAAAAAAAAAAATCTAAAGTGTATTTCTTGATGAAATTATTGTGTCTTTTCTTTGGGTCAATTTCTTTATTGTGGTTTGTGCGCAGACAAGTTCGGAGGTTTGCGTCATCGCGCTCGTGTAGCTGTCGCACCCTTTTTGTAGAGAAATGACGCGCAGTCATGTAAGAAACGGTCGAATCTGTGTGCCTGATTAAACTGATATAGCTGACCTTTTGTGATTGCATGTTAGATATATGTACAATTTTCCGCAATTATGATTCTTTCGGTGTGACGGTGTTGCGCTCCATCTCAGTACTTGTTCCTTTGCGTGTGTGTATGTGTGTGTGTGTGTGTGTGTGTGTGTGTGTGTGCATCCAGTCTATGGAGGACAGAGCTCTCGGGGTAAATGGTATCTCATTAGAATTCACCCCATTTCTCTCCACACTGCTCAAGACCTGTCATCCATTCAATATTATGAATGTATAATCAGCCTGTGTGTTTGTGCACTTTTAATACGATTTTGTGTATGCACGCAGTGTTTGCGTGTTTGTCACTCACAGCATGCATAATAATGCACGCGCTTGTGATGGCATGGGTTTGCGTGTGCACGTGCGTGTTTGTGTTTATGAGAGAGCATGAGACAGCAAACAATGCAGTGTCGACTAAGATTCAGTGCCGTGCATTTGTCAAAGTGACACCCATTCACTTAGCTCGGCAACAGTCCCTTTATTTATTTAGCTGCTCTCACATGTCTTTTCTTGTGTGGTGTTATGCACTCTGACTGAGGTATATGTGTGTGTTTGGAGCGTCACCTGGGGAAGCAACTGCTACAGTAGGTTTCGAGATAAGTCCTTTTCATGTGTGCGCGCGCGCGCGCGGCTGCATGTGTGCGTGTGTGTGCAACAGCAGAGCCAAGGAGCCCGCGGTTCTTTTGGCTGCCTCGTGTTTCAGTCAAACCGGAAAACAACTAAAATAATCTGGTCTTGGAAAGGATTCAGTTCGCTATGAAGGAACAATATCTAAAACCTGACATTCGAGCACACACACACATACACTCGCACACACATTCACACATAGACAGCAGCCATAAAGAGACAGATGAAGGAAAAAAAAAAAAGGGAAAAGAGCAACTGAATTAATAGGGTGTGATAACAGATTGTTGGGTCCTCCGATTCTGAGCGTCAGTGTTTCCGTAACTGATTTTTATTTGTGTCATTATCTTTTCAGTAAAAGCGTCGTCTGTTTCAAAACAAGTGTTTTTTTTTTAAAGTTTGACAGCTTGGTGGGAGTGCATGCAGGCCATGAAGGAATTACTGAGTGTGTTCCTGTTCTTACACCTTCCTCAGGAGAGCATTAGTGCTGAATGTTGTTTATATAGCTCTGCCTGAGGGCGTTGAAGGGAAAGAAGGGCAGAAATAAGGAGAGTGTTGGTTGGGTGGATGAATTTGCCTCAAGGAGACAGTTTGCTTGTGTGTATTTCAGGTGCATTTTAAGAGAAAACGGAAGGTAGGATTGGCAGAATTCAGAAAAAAAAAAGCCAAATATGTCAGTGACTGCTGCAGTGATTTTAAAAACAATCAGCCAATGTGTGCCAAATGGATCTCCATTAATATCCTGGAAGATTTCTGTGGTTTAAGTAATCCTACTTTACCTTAAATAACTCCTTGTTCACCCCTTCGTTCGCTAGACTCCAAGTGCTTTGATAATTTGTTGTATCTGCGCTCGGTCTATTTTTTAACCAACTGTAATGTTCACGGTTTTCCGGAGCAATGAGACAGCGGCATAAACAACGGGTTTTAAGCACTAATGAAGTCCCTCTGTGCTCTGTGGCCACGCTCACACTCGCTCACTCGCAGGGGAAGCTTTCACTAATGAGTCATGGTTTGATGGGACATAGACATTAGAGATACAGAAACAGGAAGGGAAATGGTGAGATGAAGGAGATACAGGAGGCAACCTGAGGTAGAAAAGTGAAGGAAGTGATGAAGAGAGGTGATACCCACTGATTAACTAATTCCAGCGGTCATCTGGACGCTGCTGCGGTCAAGGACACGACTGTTGACCGGCCATCCGCTGCACTTAATATTTAGGATTAAAAGCCTCGATTCTCTGTGGCGGTTTCATTATGTCTGGCTGCTTGGCTCAGCTTGCCATTGGTCCCTGTGTGTCTTTGTTCATTTGTCAGCTTTATTCTAGTTTACATAGTGGACCCTATTCTCTCCCCTCTGCTTTCTACTTTTTATGCCTTTCTGTCTGAAGATGCATCGCAACAAAGCGACTCTGGTTTGTTTAGCCAACACATGTACAACAATAAAAGTGAGCGATTCTCTCAGCCACTTCTGTGCTTTCAGGCACTGTTGAGCAGTGACAATAAATGGGCATTAACCATGACGCACACACACACACACGCTTGCAAGCATATGCACCGTCTCAATAGGTGGTCTGGAGAGATGAGAGAAGAAGAGAGGGTCGCACTCGATAATCCAATACCTATTGTAAGTGTCTGTTTTTGGTACTGCGCACACACTAACACACAAACGCAGGTTAGGATTCCTCAGCTGCACCCTGCATCAGAGGCCAACGCGAGCCATCTGCTGTGTATATAAGGCCAGTGTGCCAGGTGGTAGGAGCCCCAAGTGCCCGATGTGTGTCCATTGTGTCCATGCCAGGCTCAGGTGTGTGGGTGCGGAGGTGCCGTGCAGTCGCCATTCATCAGTGCATCAATGAAGCTTCCCCGCTGCTTTTGACAGCAGTTACAGGACAATATTAGACAAGTGTAAATGGCCAGGATAAGAATAAAATAGTAAAGTGGGGGGGAAAAAAAGGGCTTTATATTATACAGTATGTTATTATATGAAACACATTGGTTTACAGGTGTAACCAACTTCAACACGGCAAAAGTTTTTCCATTAATGAGTCAGTACAGGCTCTGCTGAGGTGTGCTTGAGAGTGAACACGATGCAGTATTTGTTCTGTCACCCTAAAGCATGTTGTAAATGCTAAGTGGATGACTGCATCAGCTAAGCAGCTGCAGTCTAAACATTAAGTGGCAAATGGGATTCGACGTGTTGTTGCTGTTGTACACACAGCAGGCCTCATGAAGCCGCGGTTCGGTTCATGAATGGCAGATTTTGAGTCTGCGAGTCTCGTCCCTTATTTTCGCTTCATCCAAACTAACCTTACAATGTGTTATAAATAATATTTCTAAATGTCTAATTTTGAATCGAATTCTTGGGAAATTAACCCACACGAGTAAATTTAATAAAATACCTGCTGCGGCTTCTTTACCGCTAAAGATAATCCAGAAAAATAAAACAACTCCGGCCTGAAGATCAGTCTAAATCTTGCATCTTTTTGCTTATAAGTTGTCTTGAATAGGTTGCAAAAAACTTTACAAATATCATATGTTCTGAAGATACTCCAGAAATGAGGTTTAAGCGGGAACTGCTCCTGGCGTTCCAGGGGTTAATAACAAGTGACAGTTTGTCATTTGTATGTGTATATTGCTGTGTGAAGTCACTGATGTATTCCGCTGGGACTGCCGGTGTCACCGTCAAGAGACTATGTCATGGCCTAATTGACTGATGATTGTTATTCTACTGGTGCATAATGCTGCCCTGTCAAACTCCCCTGTGTGTATATGTGTTTGTGTGTGTGGGCATGTTTGTAGTGCTTTGCATTTATATTGTTGTTCCAACCTCCTCTTTGCAGACGGAGCCCAAATACTAAAAAAAAAAGAGAGAGAAAGGAAAAAGAACAAAATACACACATTCTGAAAATAAACTAGTTGCTTGTCAGAGAGATTTGATAAAATAAACATCTGTCTTTCGCTGATTCTCCATTTGTGTTGTCTTTTTTAATTGAGAATGCACTGAATATTACAGTCAGAAAATATGGTTCACAGACTTTTTGTTCCTGTGTGCGTGTGTGTGTGTGTGTGTGTGTGTGTGAGAGCGAGTGAGACTTCTGTGGTTTGTGTCATCATTTGGCTCAGCCTCCCAAGCCACGAGTTGTTTGGCCCAGGCACGAGCACAGAGGCCGGCTTTGTGCAGGCACTTGGTGGCCCTCGGTCATTAGTTCACACAACTGCATGGGGTCACACAAACACGCACAAAGAGGATGAGAACGAGACTGGGGGGAAATGGAGATGTAGCGGGTGATGAAAGAGATTTGATCCGGCAGGGGCAGTGGAAGTTCCGATCAAGCTCCCGAGACGAAACAGATAACGTACACTTTGCACTTAACACCAAGTTTTTCCACCTAATTTAGTTCTCCCCCAGCGCGCCATCAGTCTTCCAATCTAATCATAATGTTCTCATATTAACAGCAAAATGTGTCATTTTCTGCTGCAATTTCCTCTCTCTCCTGACAACACAGTAAAACGGTGTTTTCCAAGTAGCCCAGTTGAGCCATGAATGTGTGTGAGAGGAGCCAAGAATGCGCCACAGGACCCCCTCAGTTAGCACGCGATCTAGAATGAATTTTGCCTTTGTTATTCTAACCAAGGCTAATACAGGGCTCAGGGCTACCACAGCTGTTTTTTTTTTGTTTGTTTTTCTGAACCACATTCGTATTATTGAAGTTATATGATGGCCATTATAAGGTCTTATTTCGCCGTCCGCTGCCTCCATCCATATAAGTGTGTTTGACTGGCAATCAGGATCTCCAGTAAAACACTGAAAGCTAATGCGTCTCTGCTTGTGTGATCGTAATTACGTCCCTCAAGCGTATGGATATCGGTTTTCTCTGTTCATCGCGAGCGCGAGTCTTTCTGCCATCTGTAGGTTATCCTTGCACATGGCTGCGTTCATCCTAGAACGGCATTCAGCATCTCCCCCGTGAATGCTCTCTCGCACACATTTACTCACACTCGAGCCTCGGAGGGCGTCATTGTAGAATTTTTCGCCGTGAATATGCGGCGGCTGTTCGTCTCTGTCATATCTGCTCTTGCTCATTGCATGAGTAGCAGCCATATAGATTGTTGGATAATATAAGCTCCAACAGTGTCTAAAACGCATCCATAGCTCTCAACTCTGTCTAATGTTTCAAGCGCAGTGAGTAACAGGATCATCCACTGCTTCCTCACTTTGCCTCTTTGCTTCTGTTCTCTGCCTCGTTTTCTCTGTTTCATCTGCTGCTCACAGATTCCCTTCCTGCTCTCCTTCTATCTCCTTCTGTGATCAAAGATTCCCCTCCCTGATAATAGCTGGGTGTTTGTATGTGTTGCGATGAGATTTAGTGATTGCTATTTCTCTCTAATCATTTTCTCTCATTAAAGAGGGGAGTGTGCACACACATAGCCACAGTATAGGCACCCAAGTGTACACATATATGTATATATGGGAAGTTTGCATGCCTGAAAAAGTTTGCACGCACACACACACACACAAAGTAGGTTGTAGCACTTAGGTTGTAAGGGTAGACAGTAATGAGGGGTCTTCTTAAAAGATTTAATGCCACACCATCCTTTACACATGCACACTTCCACCCATGCAGTCTCATTAGGCCAGTGTCTAATTCTGCACCTTTTTCCTACAAGAGCTTCATATGCCACAATGAGCCATATTTCCTACCTTGCTAACAAGCTGCGGTGACATTAAGAGGCAATATGACTTAATAGTTCACTTTCCAAATCTTTAACAAATGCCTCTTAATCTTGGCACCGATCCAGTCCTTTAACCAAGGCCACAATAAATGTTTAAAGCTAATAATTTTTAAAGAGCAGGATAAGTTACAGTCGGCTTCTGTGTTGGCTAATGCCACAAATGAGAACAGTTCAGTCCTTGATAATCTCAGTGCTAATGCGTTTTAGCTCGGTCCAACTGTGTGTGACTGCTTCGCGCAGCACTCATTCACTACCTCTGTGTTCTCTCCAATTCACTACTACCAGGGGTTAATGAGCCAAAGTGGGGAGTAGATGAGAGTGGGGAAAAATGAGGGGGGAAAAAAAGCCAAGAGAAAGGGAGGCAGAATGAAAAGAAAGAGCAAGGGAGATGAATTATAAATGCACCACGCTAGAATCCATTTTTAAGGGAAGATTAGAGGAGTCTGGATGCAAGCTGGGATGCTCACATGATCCAAGTGAGGACGAGGCCAGCCTGTTTCTAGGTCATCTCCATTAGGCATCTCGGGGTAGAACATCAAAGAATTCCTGCTCTTCACGTGCTGTATATGTGAAAGTTACATGCTCTCCACTTTTTTAAATTGCACTCAGTTTTCCTGTGCAATATTGAGAATCAGAATGTACCGTTTATTTTATTTCTCACCAGCAATTTTTTTTTTTTTAAGGCATCAGTTCCATAGGATTAGAGCAGAGCTCTGTCTGTGCCAGCCGATCCAGCCAAGAGCACACCTGGTGGATGGCACAATGCCAGGGCTCGTGGTGTCATTATCTCTGACAGGACACACACACACACACAGGCACTAGAGCAAATGTAATGTCTCGCACTGAAAGGTAAAATGAGGCCATTCATGCAGGTATATACTAACTTGGACACACACTGGGACAGCACAGTGTCCAGAGGTTTGGTCCTGAGTGCCACAGCAGGCAAAGATTACCTTTGGAAGCTGTATCTCTCATACAGGCGTACGCTCACAGTCACACGGTGTCTCACACGCTCATTCCTTTCCAATTAAGCTCAGCAGCTCACAGTATGTATGTTCCTGGTTTTAAAAGAGACTGTCTTCAACTCGCTACACAGCTCTCCACAAGCCCATTACAGCCACATGCGGAAGCTTAACCTCTTAGCCATTAAATGGAAGAAATCAGCGACTGTTTACGGACGGATACCCTCACACAGAGGTAGGACGCATAACGGAAGAAGACACAGCGCTTTGATGCTTGTCTTTAAAATAAATAAATAAAAAAGGTAATACAAGGAGCTTTTTCCATCTCCCATTACGCCAAATGATGAGTGTAAATATGTGAGTTACTATCAAATTAGCTAATCTGCTGTGAAGAATGCAGACGGCGCTGCAGTGCAGTACACTCATGCGCGCACACTCCTATGGGAAACGACTGTAGCAGGCTTATCAGATTACACGTTGCCAAGCTAATAGATTCTTAATAGATTGTTTTTGATTAGTTCCCGTGGTTTAGTGACGTTAAGATGATTAACGTTTGTGAGTACAGAAACAAACACGCATTTGTATTCACACGCACCTGCATATATTTGCATACGGTGCCGTATGAGGTGACTGCACATTCCGCGACTGTAATTTGCGAATTTGTGATTTGGGTGTAGCATCAGATGGGCGTTGTGCATTTCGGTAGCATTTCCAAGGCCATGACATTCAGACTGGGCGTTTCGCTCTCTCGCTGCTTCTGCACACTGCACGCACCGAAAATACTCTTGAGATACAAGAACAAAAACAGCTCCAAATAAAACAGCTCCCCGCGTTTATCCTCCTCACGCAGCATGATGGCATCTCCCGCTGTCTAACTAATTACCCGTCCTGTGACTGCCCCCCCTCCGCCCTCTGCCCTCGCCCCAGGGGGAATAGCTTGAGCCTGAAACCTTGTCACGGTCTTAGCTGGCTTTGTATGTTGCCCCAAGCCTGCCTGCATCTAGACCGCTCGCCTCATGACTACTTCTGGCCATACTGCACTCACTCTGCGGGTAATCCTGTTAGCCAATGAGTAGGTGATAGCCAAGCGGAAAGCCAATTCCCCACACTGGTCTCATGTCCTCTGCCCAATCTCTTAGAATAACAGCTGGCTACAGTGAACTTATTTCAGTTTCAGGACTAACTCTTGTTCCAGCATATCTAGGGTCTTCTTTTTAGCATTATTGGAACTAGCAAAAAAAGCAGCGAAAAAGCCCCATTACTGCTGTAGCTGACCTTGTGACTGAACAGCTAAGTCTTTAAAAATGGAGAGGCATTTATGTCCTTCCATTCCTCCTTTTGATCCCACATCCAAAGTATATAATTGTCTCCTTTTGGTATTTTTATCCGTTCATTTCTTAAATACAAATGTTTCAAACTGACTAATTAGTTGTCTGTCTCTCGTTTTCTTGCTCCTCGTGTTCCTCTTGCACTTCTTGTCCTTTCCACTTAGTCCTTCTGTTCTCTGGCTTTGCTTCACTCAAACTATCGGTCTTTTTCCGTCTCACTTTTCTCCATGGAATTGGTCATTAGCTGACTGACTGAGCTGATTGCATCTATTCCCAAGGCTAGCATTTGTTTGTGCATCTTGTTTTTTTTTTTGTTTTTTTTTCACTCCACCTCCCTCCAGTTTGCTCTTTCACTCCCTCCCTTGCTCCCCACCCACTCTCTCCCAGCAGTCTTTCTTTTTCTCCTCCCAACTTATCTCACTTCATCCACCTTCTTTACTCACCCCAGCCCACCCCCCTCCTTTCTTGCACAACACCATCTATCCCATCTTTGCTAAAACAGTCCTGGACACAAAGACTGGTTTAGGTTGCCGAATTAGCATACCAATGTACACAGACACTCCCAGCAGTCTTCTCTATAACATTAATTGCACAGTGTCATTCTAAATTGTCGAACACCAATTAAGCCCTCACTATTATATTTAAGTGGTCATTTAGCGTGACTATGGTTTGAATGCTGTGTCTCCCTGGGAATGGTTTAGTTGGCCTCCAACAGCCCATGTGGCGTTTCCTCCTCCCCGTGGATTTTACAATGGCCTGGCCAGCAACTGACACTGCCAAGAGCCAGGATGGAGGTGTGTACATGTTGTGTTCATTGGAGGGGGAGTGACAAATGCTAAGGAGAGAGAGATTTTCTTCTGTCTGCCACCTCACGCCCTCCAACCACCCTCACATCCCTCTCCTACTATGCTCCTCCATCCATGTGTTGCTGTTGGATTAAGCTAATTAAAGTACCGCAAGCGGGGTCCTCGGAGAGCAGCCTCACACACACATACACACACATTATACACATTCAGTCATTAATGAAGGCAGACACAGACGCACACAGAATTGGAAAAACAGGAAGGAAACATGAGAACAAGCACCCATATGTATAAAGACATGCATCAAACGCTGAGAGAACCGAAGCAGCAGAGGATCGTGGCAAAAAGCATCGTGTAAATATTTAATGGACAGTTTTATTGCTTTCTCCTACTGTAAATGAGCTAAAGATCACTTGGAACTTATACTGTATATAAAACGTGGTTGTAGCTTCCTGGACTGCCAAATGGGAAGTGTCTTAAACCTTTTGTTTCTCTAATCTCCAGCAGGGGGCGACTCATGTTGGAAAAAGAATTCCGATTGTACAAAAGTCTGTGGGAAAACTTCGTACTTCTAAGTACACTTGATTTGTGACCACAGTAAACACTTTCCCGATGACTTTATTTGCTCTCATTTGCTGGTTTCATCTCTCATTTATTATAATATGATGTGCATTTTGTAAATTATGGTCCTGATTAGACTAAAAAAAGACGATAAAACAGGAAATGCTTCAGGGTGTAGCTACTTCATGATTGACAACCTTCCACTGTGTGAATGTCCCTCAGTTTCTCAGTCAGATCCACCTCTTGCTTGTCACATCTGGACTGACCACAACAAGATGTCTACAGCTGAAATACTGAGCTTCACTAACCACTGGGTGATGTCATCGGTGGCTATGACCGTCTTTTATACAGTTTATGGTTGGAAATAGATATCTTTGAGTTCTTGTATAGGCTGGATTATTTGTTATCGGTAAAGAACTGAGCTTCAGTCTGTGTGAACTAGGCCTGTCGCGATAAACAATAAATCATATAATCGTACGATAACTTAAAATGAGGTAGACAATTTTTATTTATCATCTTTATCGTTTCTTCGTGTCTCTCTACTGAAGACGCTGGATGGCAAAAGGCGCTCTCCTTTTGCCATCCTCTGGCG
>JAVDPK010002309.1:910837-929847 GCA_034780415.1 Cichlasoma orientale
TGTGTGTGTGTGTGTGTGTGTGTGTGTGTGTGTGTGTGTGTGTGTGTGTGTGTGTGTGTGTGTGTGTGTGAGAGGGACTCTCAGGTGAGTGTTTGGCGACAGCTTTTTCTTCCTGATTGTGAGTGAAGGCTAACTAAATGAGGGAACGGGGCCACTGCTGTATGAAGGAAGCAGTTAGCATTTTTTTCCCTGCCTCCCTATTATTGTTAAGGAGTTGCAGTACGCTGCATCAGCACTTTCTTCTCACCACTGGGACCAGATGTTGTTAGCGCGAAGGTGAAAGTGATAGCTAATGCATTATGAATTGCTTATAGTAAAACCACCACGATCCAGGGCTGAATGCTGATTTTTAGCGCGATCAGTTGGCTTTTAATAAGCGCGGGTGAAATTGCTGACCCCTTTGATATGCAGCTGGTAGGAAATTGCATCATTTTTACTGTTCAGGGGAACTTTAACGATCGCCTGTATATCTCCTGAGAAGTTTGAATTGGGTGGGCCTGTAAGCTGGAAAGATGTGGGGAGCTGGCTGGTCTTGTAGCCTGGCAGTTCTTGCACAAATGTCAGGACCAATAAGGTAATGATCTAAAGGCCTACAGTAATGGCTGGGGGGAGCTATTAGCCTATTTGTCTTTTATTATTGCTCCCATTTCTGTGTGACTGTGATGGCTGTGCTTGTTTATCATCTTAATATGATTGTCATATTAGTTTAACAGTTTCTTGTGTCCTCTGTTGCCTCTTTCCTCCTCTCACCTCTTGTCGTACTCATTTTCTTTTACGCTCTTCTTACCTTTCTTCCTATGAATTCTATAAATTTCCATCTATCTTCATTTTCCTTTGTCCTCTTTCTCCTCTCCTTGTCTTGCGATTTCCCAGATGTTCCCGTAAGGACCGTTGCGAGCGGGCCGGAGAGCCCCAGAGGTTTGCCTCTGACCAGAGACAGTGTGTGGAGCTAACTGTTCAGCCAAGAAATATTTCTGTCACGATGTCTGAAGTGCAGGTATGTCTTTTCCAGTGGTCACAGATATCTTACTTTAGCAAAAAAGACTGTAAATAGGACAAAACTCATAGCCTGTAATAAAATCTGCCTACTGAAACCTACTGAACATTAAACTTGTCTTGATTTGTAAAAAAAAAAAAATCCAAAGAGTAAGGCTTATGTGTCCTGCTCTTACTTGGCGAAGTGAGGAAGTTGCTGGTCGCAGCCAAGAAATGGCCTGGCACATAACCCGCTGTTAAAATGTCATGTTGTTGTTTTCAGACCAAACGAGCAAGCATAACATAACATAATAATCAGTGAGTTTTAGAGGTGCCGGTAGACAGATTTAGTTACTGTTATTTGACAGAGACAGGGTGGCATTTCCCAAAATGTCAAGCTAAGGTTAGTGTCGTCTCAAAATAGTTTAGGCCGGTTGTATGAAGCAGGGCTATTTTTCAGCAGATAAGTTGCTGGTTTATTTAATGGGGATGTCATAGTTAACAGTCGCCTGCTCCGGAGTGCTGTGAGGTTTGCTGCTCGGTTCATTGCCCAGCCTTTTTGCCGAACAAATGAGTTTTAGTCATCAGTTGTACTGATACTGCATCTGTTGAGTGCTTCCTTTTCTGAGTAAAACACGATAGAAATGGAATATTTATATTTGCCTTCCTCTTTTATACAAAGTAGGTGAAATATCAAAGCTTAAAAGTTAAAATATAAAATACAGTTTCTGTTGATCAGAGGAAATCTTCAGATTTTAATGGGTGAATTAGTCCTAACATCAAACTGGTACTACTGTAAAATACCATTACAGTGATATTAGCGAGGAAATGAGCAAATCAAGATAGAGTTTGTATCTCTGTAGCTGGCGTGCGGTGTTCCCAGTTTTCACTGCAATGTAAGCGCAGTCGTATGTTATTGTCTCGGAAAATTCGCAAAATCTTACACCAAAAATTTAACTATTTACAGCAAAGTTAATTAGAAATCTGCTTTCCACGGCCTCGCAATCAGCATTCTCATTCTGAGCTTTTCGAGGTCTCATTCCATCAGCGGCTCCTCGGTGTAATCATATACTGTAGGTTTGACTGATTACAGGTGGCCTCACTTTCATTCTGCACATTAACATGTACACATTAACCTTGCTCGAAATGGCTGCTCCGGTGACTGATGCGCACGTGCATACGCACATGCACGCACCCTTATATTCCTGTCACTGTCACGCACACACAGATCCATGTTTCACTCCCCTTCTCTCCCAGCACCCATTAACCCTCATGTCATATCTTATAACAATCCATGTACACCGTGTCCTTCCATTGATCAAGCATTGGATACTGATTCTCCCGCTTTCTTTCTCCCCCCCTCCTCTCCTCCCACCCCATAGCTCGTCCTCCAAGCGCACAATGTGCCCGATCTGTCAGCGGGGGTCAACTGCTCCTTTGAGGACTATGTGGAGACAGAGGGACGGATCCAGGGTGGACACATCTTTTGCCTGTCTCCTTCTGCGCGGGACATCGCCCCAATCACTAGGAACAAAGGTCAGGGCAGGAAGGGCGATGAGTGATGAAGTCATGGAGTGAGGTCATTGGGTGGTAGCACTGAGATGGGAGGGCAGGGTTATGGCAAGTTTTGGTGACATATTGCAAGAATGCAAGCGCAAACTCTTTATGATGACATCGTTTTTTAATCATTTCATCCTTTTTTGTGTAATTTTCTCCTCCGTCTTTGCCACTGTGTACTGTACATTCACCACCACGAGCAGCTGCGTCTCCTTCTAAGGGATCTTGTAGTGCGCTGCAGCTTTAGAGCAGAATTTTAATGTTACCAGTTGATTTGCTTTGTGTGTCTATATTCAGAATTCCTTGTCACTATCAATAACGGCCACCCACTCGCTTTCAGAGGCCCAAACACAAGTCCAGCTCCATCTACTGAAAATAGAACTGTTTTTATAGTCCCATTATCAACCATTGTGCACTGATGTCACTTTCATTTTATCTATCTAAAAGACTGGTTTTGTGCTTAACTTCTTTTCAAAGCGGTAACTTCAGTGTGGTTTAGCGTTATGTTTAAAAATATCTACATCTTTTTTTTTTCTTCTCAGAGATTATGCACCTGTTTTATGTCCAATTCTGTCACGCCACAAAGATAATAAAAAAAAACTTGTTTTGTAGCCGCATTCAAAGCGCTGAAAGCATGTCACATAGTGCGCACTAAGTTTCCTCAAAGCAACATCACAGTAGTTCTTCAACTGAGCCCATTATGCCCCATTATGAGTTCTCATCAGCCTTGGCATCCAAACACTGATTTGTGTTGCTATTTTTAATGCCACCCTACTGCGGGTGTGACATGAGCAGTGTGTTGCTAAGCTGCAGTATGTCTTTGTGTATGTGTTATCTGTTAAGGGCACAAAAGTGGAATTCGGAAGTGTCGCACTGTATCGACAAATTGTGTTCATTTACACCCACGTTTATTCGGTTTTTAGGTACGACTGTAACTGCTCGGTGATGTGTTTGACTTTGACTTTTCTCTAAACCTTCAGAGAGAGCAGCGCAGCTCTTAATCTGGTTGTTTCTCTGTGTCCGATGTGCAGGTGACAAGCGGGTGGTGAAACTTTACCTTAAGTCCAAGGAGACGGGCAAGAAGTTTGCCAGTGTCGACTTTGTCTTCTACAACTGCAGCGTCCACCAGTCGTAAGTTAGAATGATTACATGTTTTTGGACTAATTTGACAGCCGTAAATCTCGTTTTCGTCTTTTCCCTCTTGCTCTTTTAAGAAATGGCCCCTTTGTCCGGTCTTCCCATAGGCTGTCTCGTGTTACTGTCCATGAGAGATAGAGGTAGATGCATGCGCATCTATCTCACCCCCCTCCGACCTCCACAGGGGGCTTATGTTACAGTCGGACTAAAAAAAATCAAATGTGCCATATATGAGAAACGATTGGGGATATGCATTGGTAATTTTACTCCTTTTATTATATCCCACAGCACACAGTAATGATACTTCCATGATTAATTCATTACATAGTGGTCTACCATAATGCCTCCAAATTTCTGACTCTAACTTAATTATTGTCTTTTGCCCGATTGATAAAACAAATACACTTAGCTTTCTGAGCAATTAGATTGTCAGTCTGACATTTATTTACCCCAAAAAGACCACAGCAAATACGATATTACTGAAGTAGTGTGAATGAAATCGTGTGCCTTTTCCGATGAGTCGGTCTCCTTCACACTCCAGATGCCCTCAGCTCTCTGTGCCCAGTTGCAGTTCACTGCCTCGCCTAATCCACCTTCTGCTGAAAATCCCTACCACCCATAGAGCCACACCCCTAGGTCAGTCCTACCACAAGCCCGATGCACCCTGCCGGGGTAAAAGAATCCTCTAACTCCTCCACCCCGCCCAACACAATACCCTCCCTCCTGCCCATCCGGGGCTGATCCAGGGGAGGCTGAAACGTCTGCTGGGGTATTAGCCTTGGGGCAGCAGATGGCTTGGGGGCCCCTGGGGTACCACGGGGCTCCATCCTGGCTTCCCTCTGGATGCTGGATGAGCCTCCTTCGAGGATTGTCCACAAACACACACACACAGGCGTACGCGTATACATGTGCAGTGTCACTCCACTCCCGCACTTACTGCTCGCTGAAACCCCGACTGTCTCGGACACCTAATCCGTTACTGTGACCTTTAACCCAACCCCCTGCTCTTGTACACAAATCCCCTGCCACAACAACGATGATTAGCTCAGCTGGTTAAGGGTGTGGTGGTTTACAATGTCAACTCACAGTTAATTCATCTCCCACAAGGACCCCGTAATGTCTGTGTTATCTCTCAAAGCTTTTTCCCTTTTCGGTGCATCTTGCGTCACATCTTGTGAACCTTGTCAGTACAAATCGTCTCGCTTTCATATAGAAAACAATAAAGTAAAAAAAAAAAAAAATAGGATGATACATTTTCCTAAAATTTGATACATCAAATGTTCCAACATGTCACCGATCATACAAATCAAGTGAAAAAGTATGAGAAGCGACACGGACAAGAGAAGTCGCCCATGTGACGATATTAGCCCAATGAACTCTGATTAAGTCCGCTCCCTGTTCTGATCTAATACAACCTCGGAGTGATGTAATGGGCATGCTTAATGAAGTTAGAGATAGGGCACGTTGCATCTTCTGCAGCAACTCTGATGGTGAAGAGAGATGCTGAGATAAGAATTCCATTTGGAGCTGGCACTATGTCCTGCATACCCACTGTTCCCCCTCCCAGGCATAAGTGTTTGCCATCTGATGAGATCAGACTGGTAATGTTGTTGGTGTAATCAGTTCAGGCCTGCACAGCCACATGCAAGACCTTGTTTCCAGAATGCTTGGTCATTCTTTGCAGAGCTGGGCTTTCCTCTAATGGGCTTGAACTTAAAATAATGCAGGCTTTTACACTGCGCAGGAAGCAGACATTCTTGAAAGATTCAGAAACAGAATTTCAAGCATTAACTGCGAGTGAATTCCCGCTCATCCCTCTTCTTTTTTTTTTTCCCCCCTCCAGTCTCATGCTGTACTTCCTGTTGTCTGGGCTTGTATAGTGGAAGTTTTAACACTGCCTTTTGGAAGGAAAAAAATAAGTTAGACATTAGAATTGCTCTGCCATGTTTCAGTTTTGTCTCACATGCCAATACTACCCCCCCCCCCCCCCGGAAAAAA
The DNA here is from genome assembly GCA_034780415.1 of Cichlasoma orientale. Taxonomy (NCBI): domain Eukaryota; kingdom Metazoa; phylum Chordata; class Actinopteri; order Cichliformes; family Cichlidae; genus Cichlasoma; species Cichlasoma orientale. The sequence continues at coordinate 916,505 of JAVDPK010002309.1, forward strand.
AACCCCACACGTGCCCCACCTTTCTATTTACTCAACTGATTACGTTGTGGCCCGTGCCTTTTCAAAAATGCCATAAATTTGCATAGCAGTACTAATATAATTAGAATTCCCACTGTTTCAGTTTAAGGGTTGCTGAGATTGAAATAGAAAATCACCCACGGCCATGATTGCTCCTTAATTAAATATTTCCATACGCTCTTTTTCATTCCACAACCCCCCATTTAATAAAGATAGAGCGTATAGTCTGGAAATGAATTAGGGTTTGGATGTCTGTATAAGGCCGCATGAAGCACCTTTTCTCGATATGGTTAATGTGGCTTGGCCAGTGTCTGGATCATTTGTTGTGTGATTGAGGGTGCTCTTTGGGGAGGAAAAAAAAATTATGAAATTTAATGACAAGAAAGGGCACAGCTTTTTGATGGAGAAAATGGTAGAAGAGGAAAGCCAGAAACGTTTGGAACAATTATAAAATGAATGGCCCTCGTGGATTGCTTTGTTTCCTTGTAAACACTCAGAAATGCATTAATAGAATGATTAGCATAAACATTAGTCCCTACATGTTTTATCAATCCCTCTCAAATTTTAAAGGGACGCGGCAATGATGGGACAGACTATTCTAGAGGACCGTTAAATTATTCGCCTTCACGCATGTGAAATGAATAGTGGCCAATAAATAACTCATTTTGCTAAGTACACAAGTGTCAAACGCACCTCACTAGGAGAGCAGATTGTGTTTAACTCTCCAAACAGGCCGAGGAGAAGAGAGCGGAGGAAATCAGCCTATTGTGTTTGGCCTTGCAAAAAAAAAAAAGAATAACCCACCGGTGCTACAAAGCTAGCGTATCTCCATTAGCATCTGAATATGAACGGATTAAATTAGCATTATGAGCGTGGACATACGGGCAGCGTGTCTCCAGCCGCTCAAAGCCCCTGAGTGGCTACAGGCGATGGGGAGTGACAGGAAGGAGCAATAAGGATGATATTGGGGAGTCTGAAGAAAGGAGCCCACCCCCGGACAAGAGAATTGAACGTCCTCAAATTGCCCTGGGTGGGCTTTTTCCTTAAAGGGTGTGCACCAAGCCTGAAATAGAGACCCTGAAATCCTAAGGCAGCTCGTTCCGGGGGGCTCTGGTTACTTCGAGGAACCAAAGAGTGAGCAGTAGGGGGTTGTCAGACAGGGCCTACTGCTGGCCTTGGGTGGCACGCATAATGACAACGTCTTTTATTTCAAAGGGCATAACCATAAAAGTCAGTAAAAGTTGGCAGTGGTTACCTGCTGATATTTTGCTCATTATTTCAAAGTCACTGGTACACTAACAAGGTTGATTTGACATGAATAAAAGATAAAAAAAAATCAGATATAAAGGGTTATTATCGGCGCTCAGCGACAGATGTTTTGACTGGTGTGACCTACTAACTGCACATTGTACTGTTCACTGTCTGGTTCTGGTGGCCTGCTGTGTTAAGTTGGTGTTGTACTGTATTTTGATGAACTCTGATCCGGTGTTGGTCCCCGCACAAGAAAAGGTATTCTTTGACATTCAAAATAGTAATCGTTAGCAAGAGAAGGAACACTAACAAGCCACGCAACGAGCATGACTAACTTACCTCGCGTTCATTTGTCTTGCATCACTAATGTCATCTGGTGTTTTGTTCAGTATTGACGGCCCTTCCTCCGTTTCTCCCAACTTCCTTTGGGACACAATATCAAGCTAAAATCCCAGTTCTGCTCTTTGACTCTCCGCACTGTATGCTAACCTCGCGTAGGCTAATCGCTTTCCTTCCATTTGTTGGCAACATTGACAAATCTCCTATTTGCTCTTGTGTGGTATTAAGAGGCCTGTTATTTCCTTAGCTTCACATCTTTCATTCTAAATGGACAGCTTCTGTCAGCACAATGCTAAATTGGTCAATTAAAGAGGCAGTGGGATTGAATTAAGCTCCAGCGTCTGATGTTGCTCAAAAGGAGGGGTCTGGGCTGGAAACGATCGCTTAAAACGTGCACCTAACAAACGAGTGGCCCTAATTGATCCAAATGAATCCACATCAGGGTTTGATGGATTCATAGATGGGCTCCATCTCAGCGCTCGCAAGTTAAAGCCCTCATTTTTCATTTGCTCAGGGGAAGGGTAGCTAGCATTTTACACAGGGTTAAAACACACTCGAGAGCTTGTCAGGAATCATTCAGGCAGAGGCACAAATTTATACCTGCTAGATGTGGCTGAATACGAATCAGCCCGCTCGCTCTCTTTGCTTACCTCTATTAAATGTAGTATTTTATTGTATTTTCGGTAAACCTCAGTAGCTGAAATGAGTCACAGAGAATAAATGATCTAACTAACCTCACGTTGAAGACAAAAGGCTTTAGTAAGCTCTGTAATGAAATGAAACAATTTTATTTACTAACTCATAATGGTTGCATTAGATTATGCAGTACACATAAATGAGATACCAAGTGGCTAAGCATCTCTCGAGGGCCGAGAGAGCACCAATAACATGAAACCTTGTTGATAAACTGTGCACTTAAACCTGCCTGGCTGTCCCTTACAGGTCCCTTTAGATGGTGAATATACACTCATAACCACTTCCCAACTTCCAGCCTAATGTTTCCTCCCTCTCCTGTGAGACCTCTCACCCCCTTCCCCTCCCGTTCTCTCCCACGATACCTGGCGTCTACACCTCTGTCAGGGAAATCCACCTGCTTTTGATCTCTCTCTCTTTCCCTCTGTCCTTTCTCTCGTCTTTCAGCCTGTCTGTCCGCACCTCGCCTCAGTTAAAGCAGGTGAATTCAACATCGTGAAGCGCTCTTAGTCCCACGGATGAAAGAGGGGTTTAGACAAAGAGTGTGTGTGTGTGGGGGGGGGGGGGGGTTGAATGAAAGAGATGGAAAGAGATGGAGTGACAGAAAGAAAGACTTAGAGTTTAATAGACTGACAGAATAAAACACTGGCGATGTAAGGATGGGAAATGTATGCAGAGAGGCCAGGTTTGAGGGGGGTTATACATATAGAAGCAGCAAACAGTGGACAGTTACAAGCAAGTGGGGAGCGATGAAGGAAGGAAGGGGGGGAAAGCTGCAGATGTTGGATAGATAGGATGGAAGATGGGAGGAAGACTAACAACGAGCCAACATTTAGACAGCTGAAAAAAAAAGGGTTTTGAGAAGAAAAGCAAGAACAAAATAATTAGAATAATGTCTTTATTTATATCAGTAAAGACACAGATTCATCATTGTGGTATTCCTAATACTGCTGTTTTCAAACCATATCAACTCCCAGCTCTGTTTTACATTTTATTTTCAGTCTGCTGGTTTTTCCCCTTCAAACTGGAGGAAAAAAAGAGAAAAAAAAAAGAGATGAGACATTGTGACAGAGAGCGCATCCCAAACATAGTCCATGCCATATGCGAGCTTTAAGTTGAAATCAGTTTATAAATAGAAAATGAGGTCTCACTTTTGCTGTTACTCTGCCGTGACAAATGACGCTGCGATGCAGTGCACTGACTGAGACGGAAGTCAGAAGGCAGGTAACCCCGTTAACTTCCTGTCTCCTTTAATCTCTCTCCATTTTAGCTGTCTGTCTTGTGTGAACGGCTCCTTCCCGTGCCACTGGTGCAAGTATCGCCACATGTGTACCCAGAACGCCAACGACTGCTCTTTCCAGGAGGGCCGCGTCAACAACTCTGAGGTAAGATTCCTGGAGCAGATTGGCACACGTCGCTGTCAGCACGTTTTGCTGAATGTGTATTTTGCCATCTATAGATTTGACACACACGGCGCCCAGGTTTTACCTTTACCTTCGCACCCCTCGTGTCATCCTGCTTTGTGTGTCTGCTGTCTGTGTGTGTGTGTGTGAGATGGTGGCTTTTGGCACGGTGACAACAGCTTGTGTACTGTGCAGCAATAATTCTGTCGTGGCCCATAAGGCCATAAGCAGGCTGGGATGAATGAGTGTCTATGGAAATACTGCCTTGTTCTTACATAGCCAAATGCTGCATTAGCATAAAAGCTAATATCAATCGTGCCTACTGGCAGCCACAGCAGGCATCATGCAAGGCATAACAAGTGTTTGTCAACTGCTGGAGTATAAACAAGGATATTAGTGATAGATGCAGAGCCGTGTTATGTTTTCAGGGTGGTTTTCTAGTTTCTTTGTCTCACACACACCAAACACAGTCCTGTATATGTTAACAGACACAGAAAAATGCACTCGTCTGTGGACTTGCATGTAAATCCACTGCACTCCCAAGTGACTGACAGTCATGTCTGATTGATGCCTGACACACATAAATGCACAAATATACACATGCACACAAATCCACCCTATCTCCTTATGTTGTGGTCTGACTTTCCCTGTTATCTCTATGCAGATTAAAGCTCCCCAACCCCCCCCCCCCTTCTCGGCCAGCCCAAATCACCAGCCTTTATTAATTGGTCAACCTTTATCCAATTACTTTCGTCTTTATCTCTGCCCCTCAACCTGAGCTGTGCTGAATCCCAAATGCTAGGAAGCTAAACCGCAGCCTCCGTGCCCGTCCAAAACAAGACACGGGCCTAGCCTTCACGGCTCATGGAGCTAACGTTAGGGGATTAGTGCACCCATCTGCAAGGCACAGGGAGAGCGCTGGCTAGCACATTCTGAGCTGAGAGAGGCCAGAGGGGCAACGGATGGATAAACAGGAAAGGCCTGCAGGGATGAAAGGGGGAAAAAAACAGAGGAAAGCAGGAAGCAAGTAAACATATAAACTCAGTAACACGAGTGAATGATAGGAGAATGTGTTCTGAGGCATGGCGTGTGCTAGAGGAAGCTCGACATTGGTTCCGATTGGAGCTCAATAAATCATCTTACATCAGTTTATCAGTTGATTGACAGAAAATTAATTAGCCGCCACATTATTTAGAGACTAATTGTATGAGTCATTTTCAAAAGAAATCTTCAAGTGTGAGGATTTAAAATGTTGGCATTTGCTGTGCATGTAGAGGAAGATGATTATTGGAGTGAGAAAGACAGCAGGAAGAAAAAAGGGATAGACAGATCGGCTGACGGTGGCATGTGGACAGAGAGACCTCTCCTGTCACCTCGTCTGCCCAAGAAACCACCGACCACATGCTCCACAAGAGAAACCATCATCTGCACCGTCTCACACACACACACACGCGCATGCACACAGGATGAACACACAACTACTGTGCTTTGTTTTTTATGCACAAAAGTATTCACATTATTACAGTTGGCACGCACACACACATACACACATCCATATGCACAAAGTCATTCATCATCCTTCTCTTAGCTGCCTTATCCATTAGTTGCGCTCTTAGTGCCCCCAACAAGTACAGCTCTTCCTGTAGGCTAGGCTTATCCTTCTCCTCTCCAGGTCCATCTCTCTCTACCTCATCTCCACTTTGATGCTCAGTCTCCCCATCTTCTTCTCATCTTTTTTTATTTTTCACTTTGCGTGCTCGCTGTATGAAATGTTTATTGGTAAAGAAAGGGCGAACGACTACAGAGATTTGCCTCCCTCTCTTACCTCACCTCACGGTTTGTACCTCTCGGGATGGAACGAGTTCAGGGATTGGTATTTGTGTTCAAATATGCTTGCACCCTTAATTTAGACAGCAGACAATCCCCTTTTTGTCTCCTTTTATGCTCCAGCTTGATCCTGAATACAAATAGCAGTGTTAAACATAAGAGTGAAATCTGCTCCCCCGATGGCAGACGTTTCACTCGCACACAGTAAATGGGATTGGATGAGACTCATTTTCAGACAGTGATCAGAAATCAGATAGAAGCGTTTGCGCAGGGTTGAAAGGTGGCCGTTCCTCCCGCCTGACTCTGTGGTATGAGCGTTTTTTTTTATTTTTTTTTTTATGCAGTTTCAATTAAAAACAAAAATCAATCATCACAAGTGCCGTTATTTTAAATATTAAAACAATATGACAGCTGAACATCAGACACTTCCTTCTCAATAACCTTTTCCCCCCCCTCATCTTCTCATCTGACAGTATCTAAATCTTGTGTTACCATGGCAACCCAGAGGATCGGTGTGTTGCCATTGCCCCCCCCCCTTTTATTTCGTGTTCTTCTCACACAACCAGCGCTCCAGTGCTATCTCATCCATCTGTAATTTGTTCCACCAAATTACATTGTGATGAATAAATAAATAAATAAACAAGTTTAAAGAATGAAAATCCAACTAAAAGGTTTGAGAATGAGCCGACCGCAGAGTCAAAGTGTTGTTCTTTTTTGTGAGGGGACCGCGTCAGGAGGGGGAGCAAAGTGAGGAAAAGACAGAGAGTAAGCAGAGAGGAAATAAATATAATGAGTGACATTTCCAAATCAAATATGCATGAATCAACAATGCTTCCAATGGCACAACAAACAAATTCTCGAATTAAGGAGCATTCGGGTGGAAAATTGCAGGAGAGGAGTAGGAGTTACTTTATTCTAAAAACAAAAAAAGCTGGAGAGGGAGGAAGAATAAAGCAGCAAAAAGAATGGAAGGTCTCCTTGATGAATTATTTCCTGTTTCTTATAGAGGAATTTTAACTTTCCTTGTCTCCTTTCATTTGTTGAGGAACTTGATTGCTTCCTTTATTTCTCCTCTCCTCTCCTCTCCTCTCCTCTCCTCTCCTCTCCTCTCCTCTCCTCTCCTCTCCTCTCCTCTCTCTTCTCTACACCCCTGGAGAGAAACTGTTATTGTGAGCCAAATCCTTGATGAGTACCAGGCAAGGTTAGGGGTGGCTGGGCTCAGCTATGTTAAGACATGCTTACGTGTTTGTTTTGCTGCAAAGCAAGGCTCAGTCTCACTCGAGCAATCAAGGAGGTGGTTAACTTGATTGAGATTTGTGGGTACGAGGCTGCTGTTTTTTTTTTTTCTTTTGGCTTTTTTTTTTTTTCTCCCTCCAAGATAGAGAGAGAGGAGGGCTAGAGAAACAGGATGAGGGGAAGAGGGTTTTTTTTCTTCTTTTTGAACCGTCCTATTTCTTATTTTAAATGTTTTCCTATATTTACTGTTTTTTGCACGCAAGTCACACCAGTCAGTAGCTTCACTATCATTATCATGTTCCACATTTATTTTTAGTGTCCCCAGCATCTATGTTACATGGACTGTGGGGTTCTAGTGATGAATTTTTCACTCGTCTTTAATGCATTCACTCCTCCTCTTTATTCTGTCTCCCTCTATGCATGAATGCATGCAGGTTAAAGTGTGTCACACTCCTCCTCATTTCCTTCTCTCTCCTGTCAGTACTTCTCCTTTCTCCTCCTCGTGTGATAATGTGCATGAATTTCGGGAAATACGTGCTTTCACAGTGAGAGTTAGTTGAGTAGATCAATAGCGCTCTTACTTGTACATGGTAAGTACAAGTAGCTAGAGATAGCAGTGGGTGCTGCGCTCTGCCTGTAATGCTCGTTTGATGGCTGATCCATTTTGGACACCCAGAATGGAACAAAAAGAAAAACAGAAATGGATTTCTCGCTGGGAGTTAACCAGCAGAAGCTCAAGTCACTGATCCTGAACAAAGCGTACAGTTAGGACCGTAGGTGTTTGGACAATGACGGGGTTTTTGTCATTTTTCCGCCATCACGGTCGATGTGACTCAAGATGTGATTAAAGTGCAGACTTTCAGCTTTAATTCAAGCGGTTTAAGAAAAGTGGTGCATTAACTGATTAACTGTTGACTAACATTCAGATTTCTGGACAGGTGAGGTCATTATTTAAAGGCAACTCAGGCAGATAAAAGATCTGGAGTTGCTTCCAAGTGTTGAACTTTTGGTGTTTGGTATCTATTCAGTGGAACTCTCAATATGAGGTTCAAAGAGATGCTGATGCAAATGAAGGAGGCCATCATTAGGCTTAAAAAGCAGAATAAACCTATCAGGTGCAGGCAGAAACTTTAGCTGGGGCCAAATCAACAATAAAAAGGGTGAAGCGGCGCTAAAAGGGCTGGAAGACCACAGAAGACAACTAAAGTGGATGATTGCAGAAGTCTGGTTAAGAAAAACTCTTCACCGCGTGTAGTCAAGTCAAGAACCCTCTCGAGGAGGTAGGCGTATCATCCTCCAAGTCTGCAATCAAGAGGCACTTTCGTAAATGGAAGTACACAGGATTTAAAACAGGGTGCAAACCACTGGTCACACTCAAGGAACAGGAAGGCCAGATTAGCTTCGGTCAGAAAATATCTAAAAGAGCCTGCACAGTTCTGGGGCGAAGAAAATCTTTAGACAGATGAAACCAAGATGAACTTGTTCAAGTTATTTTGTTTCCTAAAAAAACCCCTCAGTGAATCAGTGTTTTTATGCATTCACTGGTTGTTCATTAGCAGCCTTATTTTGGGCAAAGCCAGACTAGCTGTTCCCCTGCTGTTTGCACTCTTTACACCCAGCTGAGTGTTCACCAGTTACTTATTTACAGTACATCTACAACAGCGGTATCTTCTTAACTTACTGTTGGTAAGAAATAGAGGGTGTGTGGTACATATTGACTACACACGTACACTATAGAGGCAGTCAGTGTGTATATTGAAGCATTGCAGCAGTTAGTCAGTCCATGGCACGCTGACCAGAGACACAACATTAGGAAGAGAAGCTTCTCTGAGCAAAGTGTAACAATACAGTGACGCATTTCCTCTCGCACTCTTAACCAAATACACTTAAAGCACGCAGCCTGCTCGCACATTCTTAAACAGCTACAGAAACACATGCTTAGTGTTTGTTTTGCACTCTCTCTTTTACACGCACGCGATGGCTGACAGGGCTATTTGTGATGGAGGTGTGAGGCCCCCGGACGGTGACATTCTGTGTTTACCCTGCCTGGCACTCAGACACTGAGCAGAACACACACACCAGACTATAGGCCAAGGCTGCTTGAGGGGCCTTTCCTGGTGGTTGGATACACGTGTATGTTTGACTATACTGCTGTAGTGTGTGTTTGTGTGTGACTGTCACTGGGTCTTATCAGGACAGAGCACAACCAGCAGCACGGGGCTGCAGGGGCTGTATGGGTTAGGGAGAGAGAGAAGACCGGTTGAATAATATCCATCATTTTCTTTCTTTCTTTTTTGCTTTCCATCCCTCTATCCTGGTGTCTTTATCTGCTCGTTATACCCATGCACTTCCTTCACCCACATCATGTTTCTACAGTGCTGTCTTTTTTTTTTTTTTTGCCCAGTCACAGTCCACAGACCCCATCCTTTATTTCTTTCCATCTTTTCCTCCCTCTCCTACCACTCGTCTTTCTTTACTTCCTCATCTGTTACAATACCCAAGTTCCCTTTTCATTCCGTTGAATTTCTCTCTCCACCTCAGTGCACCGTGTAGCACAAAGCAGAGCCCGCATAAACACACCCCCACATGTGAGTTTCTTCTCAGTATGAAGGGAAGACATGCCTAAGCCATATTTAATAAAATATAAACAATGCAGTGAAGAGGGAGCAAATAAATTAGGAAATGGGTGGAGGTGGAATGCAATATCCCTCATGCAGTTCTCCAAATCAATGCAGCACTTCCAATTGTGTGCATATTTCACCAGAGACAAACCAAAGACAGAGTAGAGGTGCTGTAATTGAGACCAGATGCAAACAGAAAGAGAAAAGATGTAAAGAAACAGAGACAAGGGCAGGGAGGCAAGCAGTGAAAGTCTGGCAGTAACAAGCAGCAGATTACATTCAGAGTGACGCAATTTATTTTCCAAATGCTCTCCAAAGTTGGAGGGAAGAAAGGGAGAGAGAGAGAAAGACAGGGAACATGGAGAGGAAGCGGAGGCGACGGGCTGAAGTAACCACATAGCTTCTTTGCCAGATGGAGCTTCGTCAGACCATGACCGGCCAATGTTTAACCCTTGGTTTGGTTTGGTAGCAGTGCCCCTTCTTTAGCTCTTCAAACAGCTTCAGTCTTGTATCTCTACCGCCCTGCTTTTTTTTTTTTTCTTTGTGAGGGTCCTGAGGAAACTTCCAAGAGTCAATAATCACATTTCGCCCCACAGGGAAATCAGTGTGAGATTGTATCAGGTGTTTTGGCAGATTCTCTCATACATCCATGGTCATCCAATTCAGCCCTTCATTAAAGCTGTAGCACTCTGCATGTGTGTGCTGTTCTAGTTTTCCACACTGTCATACTGCTGGAAATGAGGGAAGAAAGCAGGCAGAATGCTCTGGATGTTACTGTACGTTCACATTGTGTCACGTACAGTAACATCCATGCATGCAGATGTTTAATATTTGCCTGTCTCCGGCTATTTTTAGTCTTAACATTCCTAAAGCTTTTCTTTCCCCCTCCTCTGTCTGAGCTCTTCCTACTGTTCCTACTCTTGTTATGACTTTGCCCTGCGATCTAGTGTGCATCAAGCTCTTACCAACAGAGGACAGGAGGCTGAGGTGACGCTGTGGAGAGAGCAGCCTGCCATACCCCAAGACTTTTACTTAGTAGACAATTGCACAGAGACCTCAGAGTTGTATTAATGGAAGAGGGTGGAGTTTAGCAAAAGCAGCTTGCGTTAAGTGAGTGTTAACAGCACATTCTTGGTGCGTTTGGCTGAAACGTGTTAATCCTGATATGACATTGAGAGAATGTGAAGCATTCTCTCCTTGATGTAATCCTCTGACAGCCAGCAAAGCCCACTGATGCAGCAGGTATCAGCTGTGCCAACATATCGGCTGCAGCACTGAATACAATACAGGAGGAAGCTTAATGAAGAGTAGGTGTTGAAGTAAAGACTCACACAAATGGACACATAGGCACATTCACAGGAATATAACATGATAGATGCACAAGGGGTTTGCAGCACGTGTGGATTAGTGTTTGTCTTTGTGCCAGTGTGTTTCTTTGTGTCAGTCACATGTCCCAGTGGTTCAATTATTCAGGCTGTATTAAATCTTCATTTCCACAGCCCTCACAGCCAGCCTGCATAATGGTGAGCACAGATGAATATTGCATTTTCACCATCAACCCTCGTGTGTGTCAAAGACAGCAAAAAAAAAAAAAAAAAAGATATAAATGCCGAGTCACTGAGAGAAAGAGATGGAGACGGAGGAGTGACACAGTAAAGCGAGCCGAAGGAAAAGCAAACTCCGAAATGCAGGCAGATCAGGAAAGGAGAGAGGCTGCGATTGAGAAACGCTAACAGCCTGCTGGGATGGAGAGGCGTAGAGACGGAGGGGCGGGAAATAAAATCCTGAACCGTGCTGAGTCGTCCGGTCTCACAAGACCAGCTAACTGTGACTGTCACGTTGGGCTTTTCACTGTGCTGTTTTAGTAAAGTGGCCGTCACTGATTTTTATTCCAGCCTCCATTTCATAGTAACAAGCTGCGCATTGCACTCCTATAGGAGCAAGATGGTCAGTGATCCACTCACGTATAAGCTTCAGAGAGAGAGAGGGTCTGAATTTAACCTTAAATTGTGCACACAGTTATTTTTATTGCCATTTTAAGCCAAACGTTATTTTAAAAAACACAAAGCACCCCATAGATTTAGAAAAAAAGTAAAATATTTAGATTATTGTTAATATTTTTTGTCATTTCTTTTGTCGCCTAACAGCTGTTGCATGGCGTCCTTACTTCAGCAGCGTACCTTTAACTAAGGAGGGATTGTTCACGCAGTGCTTTGTTCTATTGTTCTGCATCTGATTAGAAGCATTGATCAAATCCTCACACTTGCTGTCATTAAAGTCTGTGGGGAAATAAGCATATAAAACACAGCGTCAGATTCATGTGGTTTGATTTAAGACTATGATGGCCAGAAATCATACTTTTAGTTCTGGTTTTAGTCGCTACTTTAGTGTCAGTAAAAACATATTTTTTTTGTTTCAGACGTTTCAGCAAATTTTGATGGTAGAAACTTTTCTTTGTTTTGATTAGTTACAGATGCAAACTGAAAAAGGAACTGAAATGTTTTCATCTTTTTTTTTAATTCACTGGTTTATTAGACTTATTCATATTTATAAGGAGTGCTGCAGAAAGGTGGTGCACTGTTTGGTTGCAAATTATCAGTGAACGTTTGTACTTTGGATTGCCGGCTTCTTTAAGACCATAAATGTATGAATAGTGTTAGCAAAGTTGAACAGAGTTAATCAGCAAGCAAACCTGCGTGCAAAGCGAGTGCAGATAATGTTGGTCTGCCGGTCCACACAAAATTCACAATTTGAATCTTCATCCTTTTGCTGAATGATGGCGCTGTCTGCAGAGAAGAGGCACAGGCAGGAGACAGGAGAGCGTATCTACCTCTAAAATCAAAGCTTGTCTTTGAAAAGCTGAAAAGCACAAGGTTTGATTGCTGCTGACATATCTGGGTTAGAATGATAACGGGGTGCCAACCGCCTCCCACCCCTCCCCCTCCACTCTACGAAAATCCATAAGGAGGTTAAAAAAAAGAAGATGTGCTCTCAAAAAAATATTCACACATTCCTGCTTTTTATTGTTTTATGGCGTACTGCGCCATGTGTGTCGAGGGGATAAACTGTGTAGGTTTGGCAGCTTGCTTGTAAGTCAAGGATAAGGGATTAGGAGATGAAATCAACATGTATGTTTGCCTGGGTGTTACATCAAAGCAGAGTGTGTGTGTGTGTGTATGTGTGTGTGTGTGTGTGTGCAGCACAGGAGGATCATATATGTAGGTAGGTTCAGTCAAACATCTGCTTTGTGAGACTTTGATAATCCACGTTGAATTACATTTATATCACACGTTTCCTGGCATCTCACCGCAAATTAAACTCTCCTTTCTCTGCTCCTTCATTCCTCTGCACTCATCCCCTTATTTCCTCTCTCTCTGTCTCTCCCTCTCTCTCTCTCTTCCTCCCTACATCGCCGCTCTGCTAAGAAAGCAGGGCGTGGGCAGACATTCTCATAGTCCCTTTCAAGGTTCAAAGTCCCTTTTCTTCCTCTGCTTCCCTCGCTCCTGCTCTGTTCTACATGTTGCTGCCTTATTAAGTTGTTCCACTCTTTCCCTCGCGCTCTGTCTCTCCCTCCCCCCACAGTAAGTGTCTGGCTGGTCACAGAACATCTTTCTGGTTTCTGCCTCCTAATGAGCCTGCATCAACTTGGTGTGCACACTCGTACACACACACACACACACACACGCACGCTTCCACATACAAACCACACCCTGCAGCTTGTGGAGATATTCACTTTTAATAATACTTGCACCTTTTGTGTATCATGTGTTACATCCGTTATAGTAATTCTGTCATTGTAGTGCCTGTGCACTCTCCTTCTGGTCTTTATATCAAGACTTAATGGATCTTATCTTTCTCCTCAGTGGTATGAGTCCCAAACTAGTACACACACACACACACACACACACACACACACACACACACACACACACACACACACACACACACACACACA
>JAVDPK010002309.1:929947-945976 GCA_034780415.1 Cichlasoma orientale
TATCAAGACTTAATTGATATTATCTTTCTCCTCAGTGGTATGAGTCACAAACTACTACACACACACACACACACACACACACACACACACACACACACACACACACACACAGACTCATTTAAAGAAGCACATGGCTGTAGGCCAGCTGGTACACAGAAGACAAGGGAACAAGAGAATATGTGGTCCTTGAAATGACAGTATGATGTATGGCATGTCATGGCATGGTGTTCCATGGCTTATATCAATTAAGGAATGAGCTTCCATTAACAATATGGTTTAAATGCATAAAAAAAAAACCTCATTTAAAAAAAGCTGATTCTTAAATCTGAAAACCATTCATATGTCTTTAAATTTCAGCGAGCGTTAAACAGTTCGTGCTAATAAAAAGAATAGTGTAGTGTGAACTATAACCGCCACAGCATATTCTAGTACTGCTGTCACATAAGAATTTCCACTGAAAAAGCGTTTCTAAAACATTTCCATACCTAGAATATTCTGCAGGTGTTATCTCTGCTGATCTGGCATCGTCTCGCTGCACCCTTAACGTTGAGTTTTACGGCTTGTGTTCTCTTTTGTTTGTGGGTATTTCCTTTTTTTTTTTTTTGTGATCCAGAAGGACGCGCACACGGCCGGTGAAAGAAAACCGACTTGTGTTGATTTTTTTTGGGGGGGGGGGGGGGGGCCCCCCCCCCCCCCCCCCCCCCCCCCCACATGACGCTCACAGAAGGTGTTGAAATTCTACAGCAGAGACAGTTAAAGTGATTATATAACAGTGCGATTGTGGTTTTGTTTTCATCGTTCAGCATTATGTATTAGTTCAGCGGGAGTGGGTGGCACTCGGCAAAGGTTACTTGTTTAAGATATTAACCTTCAGTTTTAATAATGTGAGTGACTCACTGCTAAAATATGTGATCACCCGGTGCTGTTTATTAATGTGTCGCGGATTGAACTAAAGCATAACTGGGACTCTGAAGTTCAAGGCTGCAGAGAGCTCTTTGGTTTGCGATGTGAGACCTCTGTCAGAAACCCCGGGGGCTCTGTCGACAGGCGGTGGGGGGGTTCGGGGTGGTATCCAACACTCTCCATATACCCTTTTGTCTGCCCCCCTGTGACTGACACACATGTCCCTGTTATTGTACCAGTAGTGTGCCCCCCTAGCTCCTGTGTGACCATCTATGCCATCTCATCTCTCCCCCGGGTTCAACATATCGCTTTACTTCATAATTTAGCGTGTTATTTTTTCTCCTCCCTGATCTATAGTCCCCACATCACAGAGGCGGCTAATTAATTATGGATGGATGTAGGAGGGGTGGGGTGTGTGTGTGTGTGTGTGTGTGGTGGCAGTGTGGTGGGGGTGGGGGGATAAGAGAGATTGGGGGGGGGGGGGGGGCTTTTAAAAAAACGACCAGACATCCGCCTCATTACATATGCGCAGTGTTTTTGGAGCTTTATTAATTTATATCTTGTCAGGCTACGCCAAAGCCTTCAGAACTCTTTTGGCTTTTTAATACATTTATTTATTTATATAGCGTCGCACAGTGACTTTTGCCTTCATCCTCCCACTCGGCACTCTCTTTCTTTTCCCCCTCTCCTTACGCCCCACCCCGTCGACGTCTTGATTTTAATCTCTCACTTTCAACATATCTGCATGAACACACACACATGCGCACTTTCCTGCCGACTGTCTCATTATCTGCTCTTGGCGGATGTTAAAAGGTGTTTCGCTCACCTGCAAGAAGAGATTATCTCCTCAGCCTGCCGAACACTGGTTTTTATTATTTTTTTTCCCGTGCACTTTTTCATTTGGCGTGGCAGAAGTAGCGTGGTAAATATCAGAGCACACTGAAAATGAAGGAATTTATTAGATTGAGCTTAACCTGGAGTGACAGCCGTTTCCCTTTGAGGAGGCTCGTGGCTGCGTTCAGTCAAATCTGAGGTCTGCAGTAGGTTTTTTTTTTTTAATGAAGCCAAGCTTTGTATAATTTGGTTCAATACTATAGTTAGGAATTATAGTTTTTGGCTTGTGTTTGTCTCAAACACTTAAAGAGGCATGAACATTAAATGTATTCCTAAAGTGTGCAAGTGTAGTCTGGAAAATATTTGCTTATATTTTACATGAAGAGCATTGTTAAAGGGACGTAATACATATGATTTCTGCTTAATAATCTATATAATTATATATTCCCGTACTGTAAAAGAATGGTGGCACTAGCCTCAGGCAGCAAAGCTAACAGCAGCCTTTGAGGGAGAACAAATACAAAGAGGTGAGGAAAGCCCTCTGGCTACTTTGACTGAAGCTGGAGACTTGGACCTCAGCCATTACAAACACACACTCTGCAACATCTACACCCATTTATACACTCAAAAACACAGGTACGTACTCTCAGAGCATGGTCCAATCACTGCGGGGGGATTTGACATTGTCATAATTGGTGCAGTCAGAAGAAGCGAATGTTAAATTTGGCAAAGGGAGATTTCTGTTTCACTCTCCACATCTGTTGATGTTAAAAATACTTATAAAGATGTCAGAATGCAAAGACAGTCATCAAAATCTTAAAATTGAGCAGATGTTTTTGTGCCGTGTTCTCGTTTGAATAAACCATCTGTGGCGTGCATTCCTTCAGGCATCTTTTCCACTTCACGGGCACATGCGACTTTACCATGGTTACACTACAGTGAGATTAAGTGGTCCTTATGATGAAGCGAGCTGCTGTTCTGTGCAAACAGAGTTCCCTTCTCCGGAGCGTCTGCACGTGAAGACAAACTTAAGTTGCCCTTCGGTCATCTGCTGAATCAAACCTGCAAGTACAAAAATACGGGATGTACGCAGGCAGGTACACGAAACAAAACTGCACATACACGCACATTTTCCTCGCCTTTTCCTGAAATCAGGTGGATGGAGCGTCATATCTGGCCGGTAAAGCCACTGCATCCGACTTCACAGATGAATTGAAAGCAGAGAAGTCAGGAAAAGGGAGGAAATGGAGAGAAAAAAAAAATCTTTTTCAGCTTCAAACGAATCCCCCCAGTGAAATATTGTTTCGGTGCGCCCTGCACTTTGTAGCCCTAATGCGGGCTTTGAACTGTTTTGGCACCTGTCACCAAAACTGATGGAATAGTTTTTCCTTGCAGAGCACTTTCCCCTTTATCCCGCTCCCACAATGTCCTGTTTTTCTTCCCTTCCACCTTTTTTCGCTTTCCCGGAACTATTTTAGATTCGGCTTATATTTGAGCAAAGTACATTTTCTATTTTTTTTGGTATTTAAAGCATTGTGAACGACCTTAAAAATCAGATTTTGATCGTGTAATATTCTATTTAACCTATTAAAATATTTGATTTTTGAATGGAGTGTAATACAGAAGACTGAAAGAAGTAAAAGGGCACTATAAGGAACGAAGACAGAAAGAAACGGCAAGCAGAGACAGCTCAGCTGACACAAATTCAATAGATGGATAAATAAAACATCGGCTAGCTGCAGCGTGTCCTACAGGCTGTGCTAGCTTCTAACACACTGGCTTCTCCTAGTTAGCTTTAACAGCAGGATGCTGAAACCTTTCTTTCTCTCTCTCTTGCAGCACCCTGGACAATGCAAGCCCACAGCTTTTGACACAAACATTTTTTTTTTCCTCTGAAGCAGACTTCAAACCACATCATCTCTCTTCCTCTCCCCCTCTCTCACTCTCCCTCTACCCTTCCATCAATTTTCAAGTGTTTTCAGATACTCCAGGCAGTTAATTAAGTAGGACATTGTCAGGGGGCTCGGGTACATGGTGTGGATGATGCTGGATGAATGTGTGATAAAGAGATCGAAGTGATGCAGAGGGATTCAGACATTCCGCCCTGCCTCTTTACATTTTCCCAGTAAAATGTTGTTTCCCGGTATTTTTATTCCTTTCTGTTTGCTGTTCATGTCTTTCTTTTTGATCCCTCTTTTTTCTTTTCTCCTTTCCTTTTTTTCCCCTTTACCATTTTTACTACTTGGACAGCTTTCTTTTCCCATTGCTCTCTTCCCAATTAAGCTAGCCTCCTCTGCCTTAAGTTTTTCGCCCTTTCCTTCTTTTATTCTTTTTCTCCTCGACCACCTCTCCCTTCCTTTCTTTCCTCCGCCTCTTCCTTCCCCCATGATTCCCAACCTCACTCCCTCCTTCTAAGCTATCCATTTTCCCTGCACACCATTCCTCCCCTAACCCGCCTTCTTCCTAGTTGATTATACATCAGGTCTTCAGTAGCCCGCTTCTTCCTACTATAGTATTCCCCTCTCTCATTATGTGTTGTGCATGTGTTTGTGTGATCAGACACACAAGGCCAGGGCTAAGCAGGCTAATGAACAAACTCCGGCATTGTGTTCAGGCCCTGGGGACATGCTGTAGCTTCTAATGTACAACAGCTAGAGGAGGGGGGGGGGGGGATTCACTCACAGTGAGCCAGCTATCTGCTTAAAGGAAGAACTACAATAAGAAGAGAAGGAAAGGCTGTATGGTGAATATTTTACAAGGATGTGGTCAGTGCTTTCCTTTCCTTTTCCTTTAGTGTCTTATTCTTGCCTTTGGACTTGTCAACATGAGTGTGTTGTTCTGTAGAGCTGCTCTAACCTGTTGGGACTGTGAAATCTAAAATGGATATTTTTAGAAGGACGATCAATCTGAACCTTGAACTATTGTTTTAAGGCCCTTTTCTCTATAAAAGAAGTCCAGTTAGCGTTCTCTAGCTGCACGTCTCTTATAATGTGAATCACTCTGCAGTGTCTCCAGGGTGTGAAATATGTGATTTGTCAGCGCTGATCTGGTTTATATCCTTTTGGCTTAAACAGCATAGTACAGGGTGGGATGGTTCCACCCAGGTTTTAACTCATGTTTTTTAGGATCTGTCACCCGTCCTCCTGCTGCTCTCTCTTGCTCTCTGGCTCTCATTCCAAGTGTTGGCAAAACCTGCATCACTGCCAGATCATGGCATGAGCACTATAATGACTTCATTTCTTCCAGCACGTGCACGAATGCATATCTAGGGAACATCATATACTGAGCAGACTGCCCGGGCTTATTCTTGTTCAGCAAACACATGCGACCATACTTAATTAGTCCAGTTGCACACTGAGAAACCTATTTGTCTTACACATCTATGCAAGGACACACACATGCGCGCGCACACACCCCCTCCAGGGTTGTGTACTTCAGTGATGTAAGCCAGTGGACGGGCTGCTTCCACATGATCCAAACAAGACACTCAGCTCTGGCCAATATCACTGTGCGAGTGCGCACACACACACTCACACAAACAGGCTCCAGACACAAGTTCATGAGCTCATTACTCCATTCCACACATGGATATAATGTGCTGGAGCGTGTCCTCGTGCCACAGCGATCTTTCACTGTTGTGATGCAAGTAATTTTATTTGGTAGATAATAGTTTATGAGCTATATACGAAAAGCTTTCGTGCTCAAATGTTGTTGTACAGCTTTTAATCTGGTGCGAGGCCACTGGGAGTGTTGCACAAGCGGACGGCACACGTGAACGGCGCATCACAGCGCAGCTCTCTACACTGGAGTGTGTTATGGCAAATCTGGTGTGAAGTCAAACACGATATGTAACCCACGGCCTTCTTACCGCTCAGCTGTTAGCAGCAAACAAATGATATATTTCATCACCCTCCGCTCTTATCTCGCTGTTATTCAATCCTTGTTTGCTCGCCTTTCTGACTGTGTGGAACAATCTGACTCTCTTTATTCTGTAACAGTCTGTCTTTGGCATAAAAGTTAAATGTTTATTTTTCCTACCTTCACAGGATTGCCCCCAGATTCTGCCTTCAACCCAGATATACATCCCTGTCGGGGTGACGAAGCCGATCACCTTAGCCGCAAAGAACCTGCCCCAGCCCCAGTCTGGACAGAGGAACTACGAGTGCGTCTTCCACATCCAGGGGGAGAGCCACAGTGTGCCTGCACTGCGATTCAACAGCACCTCCATCCAGTGCCAGAAAACTGCGGTTAGTAAGGAGAGACTGGATGTGGGAATTTTGCATAATCCTGCTGTGTGTGGCGATGTTAACGGTGAGAAACACAGCAGGCGTTGTGACGTGTTCTTAAATCAGTAGAGGGAACAACAACAACATGCTTACAGTTTCAGTTTTTGGCTCAGACGCTGGTAAAATTAAAGCAACCAAAATTCCTGAGCACTGCAATAAACAGGACAAGAACTGCATACAGAGTAGAAGGATAGCCATTAAGCACTGTTACTTTTGACCTAATCAATGCAACTGGGTATCTAAATCATGATCCCAGTGAGGGCATTGACTTAGCCACGGTTAAGTAATGGCCTCCTACAGGTAATGGCTATCTAGACACTAATGTGCTAATCGTCCTGATAGATGTCATGCACTACTTGGACGCCAGCGTGGTCTTGATCTAAATAAATGACCTAATACTATCATTGAACTGATGGTTAGCAATTAGATTGACAGCAAGTGTTCACATTTGAATGAATACAGATTTATAATAAGGCATTTCCTGGTCTGCGTACGGGTCTAAATCATAACAGATTGCCATGGCTGATGTTGAACATCATATAAATTATTGATCAGGTTTGAAGTTATGATGGCCAGCCATCGTTTTTTTCTTCTTTTCAGTGCTTCGGTTAGTTTTGAATTTATACATGGCTTTGTCTGATAGGGATGACTGGTTGAGCGGTGTCTGCCAGATTAAAGCGCTCTAAAGGAGCTTTTTTTTTGCTTTGCATAAGCTTTTAATAAGACTGTGTGCAGAGGGTTTACTGGTAGGTTGAGGTGTTTGTGCATGTAAGCCCATACCTGTACTGTGTTGAAATATGGTTGTGTTTATATATATATATATATATATATATGTGTGTGTGTGTGTGTGTGTGTGTGTGTGTGTGTTTGTGAGGCTTCAAACTAGCATGACAGATAAGAGGTAGCTATCGTCGTGCTTCACTGAGGCTGAAAATGTGAAGAGGAAGTGTCTCTGAAGCTAGTTGGGAGCGGATTGATCATGTTTACACCTCGACTCTATACCTCTCCCTCTGCCTTCCTCTGTGTGTCTGTAGAGCTCATCTTTCTCTCTGCCTCTCTTCCTCCGACTGTCTGTCATTCTTTCCTCTTCCCGCTATTCCCGGCTTTCCTCACGCCATCTCCCTTGTCTCTCGTAAGTTCACTTTTGCTGCTTGTCTCTGTCCGTTTCAGTTTCCGTCCTAAGACGTCCGGTGGCATGAGAGCTGCTGCTGTAAAATTTGTTTTACATGAGGGTGTTTTGCTCTCACAATAACATACTTAGAGGAAAATAGATTCAGATACAGTAGAAACCTCAAGAGTTCTCCGGTTAATAAGGTTTCGCACCCACTTCTCAATAAGCAACTACTTGTCATAATAGGCAGAAATTGCCACAGGAGTACAGACGTTAGCACAGGGCAGCTGTGGAGCTTGATGCGTAGCCTCTGTGACGGCTAGCACAGTATTTGATTCTGCCTGTATCGACGGACAGTCTTTAGGTGTTGGCACACGCTAGCCAGTTGTTTGTGAAGGCAGGGCTAATTACCTAGCAATAGGCTTGTCTCTCCACAGAGATGCTTGTTTATTGACTGTTTATTGTAGCTGCAAGGCCAGTGTTAATCAACAGCAAAGCCAAGCCCCAGCCAAAAGCTGAATTTCTCCATTTGACGTCCACAAAGCAGACATGCTAGCAGTAATTAGCGTTGGGCTGTCAACACTTAACCCCTGTTAGCAAATAGCAGTGGCAACTTGACTGTATGGGCAGATATCGATGCAGCACATTCATCTAGTCTGCATGCATCCGTATTTAGATACTGAGGATGAAAAAGGTGCCAGCTGCATGGACTTGCAGTTAGGGCATAATTCATGCTGGCTCAAGATTATGAGTTTAATTATGTGTCATGAATTATTAGTTTGAGAGTCTTATAATAGCTCTGGAGCAGCATTTTAGAAGAAAGCAGGTCTTAAGTATTAGTTTATATATCTATTTATATATCTCTACACCCCTCCATGTTTGTTCTTTCTTTGACAGTGTTCAGCACCAGCTCAATAAATCATGAATGATTCTGCAGTAGAAATAGACTTCATCTGTGCACACACTGCTGCCTCAGCTTACAGGCATACAGCTGTGAGGATAGGGGTTAATCAGTGGCTGTTCATGTGTGCACATGTGCATCCTTCTATATGCCTTAGGCTACGGATCCCAGGGTAGCTATGCATGAGTGTGTTTAGATGTGCAATTCCAGAAGAAGACGGGGAGGGGCATTAGACTTGTTGATCAATGGGATAAATACAGGGGGGCATAGGCCACAGTATAGCTTTGTGTTCAAGATGCACAGTAACTGTCAAATGACAAACATTTAGGAAAGGCGAGGATCAGGACAGAGATGAGTGAAGGGGGAGGAAATAAGGAGATAAAGAGTGGACAGTATACATGGAGGTAGGAAATGGATGTATGCAGAGAAGTATAAAAAAGGATAAGGAAAAGAGTAGTAAAACTACACATCAGTGGAACATCAGTGGAAAAGGCAAGAAAAGGAGATGGGAGAAGGCAACGTGGACCAGGGAAATTGGTGTGTAGTAGACAATTTCAGGTGAGATGAATGGAGAAAAGTGAGAGGGCGAGTGATATTGAAAAGAACAGAGGAGGAGAATGAGATGAGAAGCTGTAAGAGAGAAAATCAGCTCAAAAGTGTCTCCTGAGGCCAAAACTCATTCTCCTTTCTCTCCTACAATATCATCACACTATCCAAAAGAAGATAACTATGCACAGAATATTCACGACATCCAGAGTCAGATAATGTTTAAACTTTAGTTTCCCATATCTTACTGTTCTTACAGTGGCCATAAAAACGCTCTTGCACTGTATCCCCTAACAGGAGGCTGTCAATGACCTACTGTATATGTGACAGACATGATATATGATAGTGTAACTTCAGCTCTATGCTAACCTTGTTGGGTATTGACTTTCCATATCTGCTCGTGGGAGAAAATATTGGCGCTGTGGTATTTCTGTATAAGATTACTGTACATACCAACTGATCCCAGAAGGGCGCGAGCATATCGTAAGACCTGAGAAAGAGTGCAGTATTGGGAAAAAGGGTTTTCTCTTGCAAGCAGAGACATGAAGCAAGACTTTGCGTTGAGGGTGTTTAGACTCTGAAGACTCATGCATTTAGAGTAAGGATTTAAAAACACTGCTCAGAGCTCTAATTTTTGCTGTGTTGAGCCTTAATAATGTTTATATTGTGAAAGGAATGGCTCATCCCACACTTTGCATTTTTCACTTTTGAAGTTGGGTACTTAGCCAAAAGTAATTCAGCTTTTTTTTTTTTTTTGGAACCTGTGAAAGTTGGTGAAATGGCAGATTGTCAGAAGTCCATTCGCAAGTTAATTGGAGGAAAAAATGCTGATCATTTTATAAGAAGGAAAAAAAAAGGGTCCTATTGGTATTTATTACTGCCAAACAAGCCCACATTACTACTGACACATACAGAGCCATCCGCTATGCCGTATGGTAGCAGTTAACTCCGGTCAGCAGCAACCAAACCAGCAAGCTGGTGTCTGCATTGATGCCTTCCGGTTTTCTGACCCGGTCCAGACAGCTTCCTCGTGTGCGATCCAATCGGAGGCTTCGGTTAAGGTGCAAAGGCCAATAGGATGCTGAGCTGTGGGCTGGGAAGTTGTGCTCATAGTGCCAGAGGGGTCATTGGAGCAACAAACACATGTACACACAATTCTTTCGCACACAAATGAGTCTGGGGTGACACGGGCTGATATAGCACAGCTGGACATTGTTCTGAGGTTGAGGGTGAGAGAAGAGAGCCAAACTGTTCAAGACTTTTTGTTTCAGTTCTTTTATCTTCATGTGTTCTTTTGTCCATTTGTGCGTCTCCATTTTCCTACCCTCTCTCCCTCTTTATCCTTCTTCCTTGTTTCTCCCTGGAGGGCAGGAATGAGAGGACAGATAATATCAGAGCGGGCCTTACACCATTACCTTCTGTCTGATAAACAGCTCGGCCACTCCATCACCCTCTTTCTCCCAGTCCTTCACCAGTGGAGAAAAAAAGCAGACATGGGGGCAGGAGGAGAAAATCTAGTTTGGGATAGGGTGGGTGTGTGTGTGTCTGTGTGCTTCTCTTCTGTGTGTAGAGAGCAGCTGTTTGTTAAAGTAGAGATGCGAAGTATCAGGGGTCCTGATGGCATCCAATTAAGGGAGATAAAATGATGATGAATTGCTGCTGGGCAGCAGAGACCAGCGCTCCTGTATCAGTGTGTATGTGAATGCACGTATGAGCTCACACATACAGGAGGAGAACAGAAGAAAGCAACCATACTGATTTGGGAGAAGATTGTGTTGGAGAAAACAAAGACGAGAAGGGTCGGGAAAGACACAAAAGGGAAGTTTCTGGGCAGAGCTTCCAGGAGAAAGAGAACAGTGTGAAAGATGGATGATGAGGGGGAGAAGGGAAGGAAGAAGGGTGCAGCAGTGAGACTGTGCTGTGAGAGAGTTTGAGGAGAGGGCAAATTGTCTGCTGGCTTCCGATGGGAAATGAGAGAAGTATGGCAGACAAGAAAGATGGATAAATAGATGAATGAATGGATAGACTGAGCAAACAGAGGTCTAGAGAAGAGGCCAAACATGTCTGCAGGGAGAGTGGTTAACACAAACCACACTGGTCTAATGGTGTCACACACCCCGTGTGGTGTGTGCGTGTGAGAGAGAGAGAGGGCTGAAGCTCAGTGCTAATACAGACTGAACTCCTTTGACTTTTTATGGGAATTTATGGGGTCCGTTTATATATGTGAGAGTAAAACTAAAATTCGAAATTGCATATAAAAAAAAATAATTTCAATATAAATGCACTATAATATGCACATAAATTCACACGTATATAATACTAAAGATGGCAGGACGAGGCTAATGAGGGCCTTGGTGCTGTTTGGTGGAGGGTTGGTGCAGCAGAGCATAGTACAGCTTGGCCTGGCATGGCCTAGCTCAGCTTAATGAGATATAAACACTAGACCTGCCACCGCATTCACCCACAGCACACACTGACACTGTTTTAATTGGCTTGCAGACTCTGTGTGTGTATTGTGTGGGAAAGGATTTAAAAAAGCAATAGACATTCAGTGGATTTTAGTGTGAATAGCTGCAGATTAAAGATTATTCTTTGTTACTTTCATGCTGCTTTGTCATGTGGCAGCTCAAACTGATCTGATTTTGATTTGGGGGCACTGCAGCGTTGTATTGTTTAACGTTTTTTTCAGTACAATCTTATACCTGGGAGAAAGATCTGTCTCGAGTAACAAATTCTCATTTAGTTTCCTAATATAGCTATCTCACTTACATATTTGTGTGAGTTGTTGACATGTCAATGAGATCTTGTGGTTGGCTCATCTGTGCATATTTGGTCTTTATCCATTAGTCTGACTGCTCATTGAGCCATCAAGCTCAAAGTGAGGGAAAAAAAGAGAGAAAACGGACTTCCTATAATGTGGCTTTTCTTTCCTCTCCTGCATTCCTCCTGCATGCTCCTCTTTTACCTCCCTCTCACATACCTATGCCTGCGTCTCCCTCCCTTTCCTCTTCATCTCTGTCCTGTCACTGGCTCACTTCCTTTCCTCCTTTCTGACAGGTGAAGAGCAGAGCTCCCACGCTGCTGTCCTGGATAAATAAGAATTAACTGCAGCACAGCTATCAGCATATGCCAACTTCTCCACCCCACTTTCCTTATCTATTTCTCATTTCTCTCTCTCTCTCTCTCCCCCGTCATCTCTGCAATTTTTAACCTTTACTCCACACAGTCTTTGTCTCATAGCAGTGCTGCATTTTCAATTTCGAAATGATTATTTGAAGGGAACTCTAAGAAGTTGACGGGATTGTTATAGCAAGACTCTCCTGCCATTACCCTGGTGAGAATAGAGACCATCAGGAGGTTAAGCCAGAGAAAAGACCCATGCTTACTTTCACATCTCTTAGAGAGCATTTGCACCCATTTCTTCTTCCATGTAGAAGCCTGAAGTGTGGCCAGACATCAAACACCTCAAACCTTCTCATCGCGGTATGAAGTAAGAAACTCCTCATTCAGTTTCCTTCTCTGTATAGACATTCAAAAGACGCTTAACGCTCACTGTGGTGCTGAATGAATGAGAACCTTTTATTAGAATAGTTACTGCTCTAAAAGAATTTTCACAAAATGTGCCTGTGCAGCTTAAGCAGCATAACCATATTGTGAGTAACAGCAACTTATTAAATGCAAATCAGTCTATTAGAGATTAAAGTCTTTGATTAAAATGTCATATTAGAAATTTGTAAATCTTCCTGGAAATCCTCTGATTAGTCAAACGGTTCCGATAGTTGCGGCATCACTTTATTTGTAATAAAAAATTGTCAGCATGAGCAAGCCATGCTGACTTTGTGTGGAGAAAAAAAACCCCAGTGGAGAAGAAAGTGTCAAGGTTTAAATCTCATTTTGCTTACGTTTCGTAATTAAAGGCTACATGAAAACACAGTTTGGCTTTTAAAGCCAGTTTTAATGCTTTTCTTCTTTTCGCTGTAAATTTCTTATGTCATAGACGATGCTCTGTCAGTGATGGCAAAGCACTGCAGTTGCGCGATAAGTGAATGCAAAGTGTGTGTGTGTTCCTCGTGATGGGACACGTAGATATGTGTTGTATGGCGGAGCAGGGAGTTAGCGAGGAGAGAATGGCCACCAGAAGAATGGCATTACGTTGAGGGAGGAGAAAAAGGGTGACTCCACTGAAAATCTGGACATTTCTGCCAACTACCAAAAATCAGCCTTTTGTCCAGGGACAAGTCCAGCAAGCTTACACTAGCTTAATGCGTAGGCTGAAAAAAATAAGAAACACTGACTGTGGCAGCATTATTTTTCCCTCAACCCAGCATTCCCCCCCCCCCCCTTTTTTTTCTTTCCATCAATGAAGGAAGTATGTGTGCAAACGCATATGCACATATGTGTGTTGTTGTGTCTGTGCAGGAGATAAGCTGGTAACTGGGTCCGGCCGTGCTCCAATCCTGTTAGCATTAGCGATTAGCACTGGCTAACGGGCCCCTATTATGAGCAGGGGTTGATTCTCTGTCACCTGACCATACACAAACGCGCACACACACACACAGACACACACAGGCACAAAGCTATAAGACGGATTACCACTTGATCCTTGATAAGGAAGCCATATCTACCCGGAAGTTGTGTGTATATAAAAGACTGATGGTGTGTACAACTCGACTTGGACATGCACTGTATGCCGAGCCTTATCTAGGCTGGCCAAACACATTTCACATGGACCAGTATGCACCCACCATCTTCAACTTTACTTCACTGTGGAATATTTCAGAGCTGGAATGGTGTAGATTGAAGGATCTGCTGGGTCGGCTCATGTTTTTGAATATCGATCTTGATCACCTTTAGAAACCTGAATAGAGGAAGAAGGTAACCTAACATATCCCAAATATGAGCCCGCCCTGGGCAAAACTGATATTTTTAGCACACCTTCAAAATGACCAATTATGATCCTGTGGTTGTCATAGAAGGTTACCCATTATTACCTGCCTCACTTTCCAGCTTCACCCTACATGCATTCATCTCTTCGTGCCTCCCTTTCCTTAGTTCCCAGTGACAGATGTCCAGGAGGCAATAATGCTGAACCATCTGCACTTTCCTGCTGAGAGCCGGTTGTTGGATGGCATCTCTTCTCTTCCTTTTATCCATTCTTTTAGTCATTTATTAATTTATTTTTTTTTACTCTGGACGTCTTTAAGGCTTACTTGTTGTCACTCCATTTCTTTGCATTTATTCTCGTTTCCTTTGTGGAAACTCCCTCTCTTGTTTCTGTCATCTGCTGTTTCTTTGTAAATATTCTGCATCTGTGATTTTCTCCCTGGAGTGTCCTCTTTGCGCGTGTGTCTGTGTGTAGAAGTAAATAGGTTAATAATTTAGTGGACGTTTTACATCTCCTCAGGTGAAAGAAATTACAAGCAGGGATTGAGCCTATGACTTTTTTTTTTCCAAATTCATTGATAAATCACAAACATGATTTTGTTTTTCTCTTTTTTCAATATGACTTTTTTTTTTTTTAATTAGAATACACTTCTTAGTGTTTAATTTTCATATTGGAATTTGCTGTGTAGTGACTAAACCCAATACAAGGTGCATGTGTCCCTGAACACTGTGTTGTGCAACACTGCTGGTTCAGTATAAAAGTTTAATAAGCCCTTGGTGAAATGAGAGAAGATGAGCTTTGGATAATAACCTAACCTTTCCAATGGCTCCCCCACTCTCTACTGCGCATTTAACACACATGCATGCACATACACTCTCCCCCCTAACTAAATATGCATGTTTTTGTTGTCTCAGTTCCCAGTCCTGGAATATACAGACATAGACACACAAAAAAAGCATTAGAGGATAGATACCATGAGTCTACATATGGTGCAGGTTTCAGGTAGGCAACTCGTCAAGGTAAAAATCAGTGTTCAGAGCTCCACATACATCTAACGTGTTACAGTGGTTTGGAAAGAAATATGGCTGTACCCAAATAATTCATCATTGGATATTCATTGTTGTGTAGGTATTAGAATGAGGATTTGCTCTCTCAGTGCAGGAAAAAAAACTCCTCCTCACTGTTTGTGTTTCAGTTCAGCTCAGTTTATTTATATAGTGCCAAATCACAACAACAGTCACCTCAAAGCACTTTATACTGTAAAGACTCTACAGTATTGGGAGGAAAGCCCTAATAATCAAAGAGGAAAGAAAAGGAGAGCATAGAGACATCAGCAAGTACACCTGCAGGACGCGTGCTTACTTGGTGTGTTGTAGTGTCTCATGGACAAGTCAGCAGACACCATAACGGGACATCTGCAAAGACCCCTGCGTTCACCCTCTGATGATGAAGTTTACATCATTGTAGCTCAAGCAGGTCGTCACAGAGAAACTAGAACAGTGGTGTAACATCCTCTCAGAGCCCTTTAACCTGCCTTTAACTCATGTGTATGGTGGTTTTGTCACGTTATAAAGTCAGTCCCTCTTACCCCGCTGAAGATTTGGGTGTTCGCTGTTAATTGCCACAAAATATGGTATTCAGAGAACCATAAAAGGAATTTGGGACTACAGTATTTTTAATCTGGCTAACTTGCTGCTTTGTTTTTGACCGCTTCAGTATAAAAACCTTTATGTCATGTTACAGTAATTTGTTTTTTTTTGTAAGACAAGCATGTGAACACGAGAAACACTCCTGCTGCTTAGTGCAGACAAGACTGACTGTTAAGAAAAGAGTTGATCATTTCCAAACACCTTCATCAGCTTGAACAATTCCCAAATGCAAAGCTGACCGTGGCTGGATAACAGCCTTCTTTTCCACTCTCTCATCGTCTTTCTCCCACTTTCATCTCCAGCCTTTATGTCCCAGCTTTATTGCAGATGTATGTTTCCTCCCTCACTTTGACTCTATCTCCTTCTTGCTGCCGTGCTTTGATGCTTTTTCACTCTTTCCACATGTTCCCAGTGCAGTGTCCCCGTGCACTTCCCCTTTTCTCCCTCTTGTTCTCTCCTATTGTCAAGCATGCACATATACACTCAAACACACTCACGAGTTCTCTCCATCTTTACCCCAGTGAAGAAGCGTTCCTGTTCCCAGGCAGGCTGGGTGGTCTCGTGGTGGTGAAGGGAGGAAGGAGGGAGGGAGAGATTGAAGAAGTTCATATGGTCAAACTTCAGAAGAAAAATAATAGCTGATGTTCAAAATGTGTGTTTTTTTGGTGCCCTATCTTCCTGTTCCTGCATGTGTTTTTATTTATCATGTTTTACTTCCTGTATGGACCATGTGATCAGTCTTTGATGAATTTGCAGGCATCCTTCTCTGCAAACCGTCCCATGTGCAGGACACATATTTATAGTGCACATGTGTTTTTCTGGAAATGTTTGGTATATGCGATAAAAAAAAATCTGCTTCATATTTCCTTGTTTGACTGTGGGCTTTTTTTTTTGGGGGGGGGGGGGGTCGTGGC
>JAVDPK010002309.1:953648-976956 GCA_034780415.1 Cichlasoma orientale
ACACACACACACACACACACACACACACACACACACACACACACACACACACACACACACACACACACACACTGTCTGCCACCGTGTCCCATTGTAGCACAGCAGTGTCCTGGTACTGGCCTTGGATGCTGCCTGGCCCTCCATCATCCATCATCTCCTGCCTGCCTTCTCCTAGGGGACAGGAAGAGCACCACAGCTCGCCCTTAGAAACCAATTAAAACAACGCAGGCCATTCCAGTCTCTGTGTGTTTGTGTGTGTGTGTGTGTGTGTGTGTGTGGGAGTAGTGCATTTTTAGGGTTTTAGCACGTGGTACACTTGTGTGTTCTGTGTTTGTGCGTGAGTGTTTCTGGTTGTTGTGTATGTAAGAAAATGCATAGGTGGATCTGATGGCCAATGATTTCTCCCCCATGTCCTGCTGTAGCACTGTGGTGGTCTTTGCCATTGCCAAGCTTCTTTATCTCTTCTCTCTGTTTTCTAGTCAGTCTTTGTTTTGTTCTCTTCATGTTTCTTCTTCTACCATTTTCTCTGTTTTTTTTTGACCATTCAATATTTTTCACTTTTCTTTTCTTTCTTCTGATCTTTCAGAACCTTCTGTCGTCCTAACCCTCCTTCTTGCAACCTCCGTCTGTCAACATTGGAGAAAGCTATTGTTCTGTTTGCAGGCATTTATTGACCACGCTTCTGCGATTTTCTGATTGTATTTTGGAGCTGAACACTAAGCCCCCACTGTTACAAAAATAGGATAAATTAAACATGCCACTGTTGGGTAAATACTTACCATGCTTATTCATAAAGGGAGGATTGTAACTGGAAGTCAGCCACGATGATGTCCTAATTAAGCTCATGTACTTGTTTAATGATCAGAGTTCAGCCAGAGGGATATAATTGGCCCCAGTGTGATTTTTGACTCCTGACACAGATTTGTTCCTGGTCTATAAAGCTACACATCTTCAGACCTAATTTTTTTTTTTTCCCACTCAGTTACATGCAAACATTTAGCAGTTAAAGACTTATTTGATCCCCATTTTCCTTTACATCATCGCCTCTATCAGTTTGCTTGTGACTTTTTGTTTCTGAGAGCCTTTCATATCACAGATAAACTCCAGAAGCCTTACACCATGTTCATATCATCTCTCCCTGTGTCCCTTGCCTGTTTTCCCCCTTCCCCCTCCTTCTCTTATAACTAGCAGATGCTATCTGTGCGCTGCTGCTTAGCCAGCCACAATAGGCCTGACACAAAGCCTCCAATACAACGGCACAAGTCAGCCACAAAGAGAAAAAAAGCGAGTGTGAATGAGTGCGGAGCGTTATGATGGCGAGGGGAGAATAGAGCGAGTGTTTAGGCTGGTGGCTTTTATCAAAAAGGGGTTTTTGTTTGTGTTGTTTGGTTGTGGATGTAAGAGCGTGCGTGTGCGTATCTGTGTGCTTGATAAGCCCGTGCTTACAGAGAAAGAGAGGGTTGATTACCATATCTAAAGATTGCGACTGGTGCACTACTGCGTGCCAGTCATTCTTTTGTCTCCAGCTAAAATATATACATTTAGGCGCACTGACAAAGACGGAGACTGAATTAAAGGACACAAGTTCAAGAAGGAATCCTGTCTGATGTAAGATGGAAAACAGTCCTTAATTATATCTCTGTGGCATTTCATTCCTGGCTTGCTTGACACTGGGCTTTGTTCCCGTTGTGTGTTTCCCGTTGTGTGTTTGTATTAGTGGTTTCCCAAACACCTGTGGCTTTTGCTAACCTGCCACCTTTTCTGTAATGTTAGACTGGGGATCATTATAGTACCAGGTGGAGACATATTTGAGCAGGTTGAGAGGCGATCTAATTAATCTGAGCGACTGTAGCTAAGCTGAAGATTTCAGAACATGTTTTTGTTGTTGGCACGGCGTCAATAAAATTGATACTACTATCGTGTCTGAGCAGTAAAAATGAACCTATGACTGCCACTTAGCTTAGCACAAAGACTGGATACAAGATGTGACAGCTGGATTGGCTCTGCCTATTGCCGTATTACACAGTTTATGGTTTAAACAAACAAGCCATAATATGCTAATTAGTGAGTTTTGATGTGCTGATAGCTGGATTTTGTAATGACCTGGATAGATCTAGGCTGGCTTCATTCTTTATGCTAACTGGCTACTGACAATATTTCCTAAAATATTAAACTATTCCTTTCTCAAACTTCTGAATATTTGAACACTTTATCCCTTTCATAACCTTTTCCAACACATGGAGTATTCTCATCCTTTTTTTTTTATGAATGATGAAATGTGTAAATTTGTTAAAGCCGAGGACTATTCGCACCTTTTTTAATAATAGCAAAGCTTTTAACCAAAATCACTTAATTTCACTGGAATCGCTGTCATCAGAGGATTTCCTCAGAGAGGTAAAGTAAATTTTCAGAGCGTGAAGTTCAGCTTCAGCGAAGCTTGACAAATGAATCAAATTGTTAATGAATGGTCTTGACAGTGCCGACCTTTGAAGGAGCAAAAAGTAATGTGGAGGTCAGATTAAGTAAGCTGACATAGCTGCATATGGTTTGCAGTAATTCACTGGATGGCACAAATATTAACTGTTTTAAGTCAGTGTTTTATCAGGCTTGCAGCACCACCTGTAAAGACATACAAATCAAATGTGCCAGTTCCTGGTGTGGTCTGGTACTTGCAGCCTGCACCCCCACCCTATGACATCCAACCACTAATGTCTCCCCCTTCACCCTCCTTCCCCCCCGTCGCAGCAGATGACCCCACTGCCCCACCATATTCTAATCCAATTAGCTTTAGCCCTAATTATACTAGTAAAGACTGATTACCATTGTCTGCATTGGGGCTGAATGAATAGGGCCATGATTAGTGACCAGACTAGCCTCGGGTAGCCATTAGCACCTCCGCACACCTTTCACAGACCTCTAGGGGGGAAAAGCAGGAGCAGGGGTCACTGTGTGTAGTAATTGTATTCAGCTGATTAATCTTCACGACATTAAAAGAGAGACGTAAGTGAGGGCTTGATGGGTAGGTCCAGGTTAAGTGTGTGAGTTGGCAAGTTGCGAATGTTTAACTGAACTGAGGTGGAGTTAATGGATTCAAGGGCATTTTTCGTCTTGCTTAATGAGGTAGCAAGCATGTAATTCATGCAGAATGAAATGTGACCATTGTGACTTAAGTAAACTGTCATTCATGTTTAAACACAATAATATGCTGCTTTGGTTAAAAAGGCCACGTGTTGTTCTGCTTCACTTAAGTCTCCTCCGCTGTTTGTTCCTCCACCTAGTTGTATCCGGAGACGGGGCCCAGGCAGGGAGGAACCATGCTGACCATCACTGGTGAGAACCTGGGTCTGCAGTTCAGAGACATCCAGACTGGAGTCCGCATCGGCAAGGTGTCGTGCAACCCTCAGGAGGACCAGTACATCAGCGCTGAGCAGTACGTTGGCACCGCCTCTTTCTTCATGCTGTTACACCCCCCCCCCCCGATTTAAATCTCACTGTTTCTAAAACTCACTACTTCCTTTCCTGTCTTTGTCCACTATTGATGTGACGCTGAGTGCTAAGCACAGCACTGTGACTCTCTCACAGACCTCTGTTTCATAAAACCTTCAAAGGTTAAATGCTGTTTTCCCCTAACAGACAAAACCAATTCCTCACAAATAGCCTCAAGCTGTGCATGCTAGCGCTAGTCTCTGTACATGTTCAGTCCAAGTAACTGACAGCGTCTTGAATAAAACCTTTTCAGCTCAACTAACGTTCAGACTAATAGGCCAAGCGGCTTTGAAATACCTCATATAACTCACCTCATTAGGATTAATTTGACCCATTTTTAGATATAACTGGATTTAATAATATCAAAGGTGGGCAGTATACATCCACTGAAAATCATTCTTTCTGTGAAAGGTTGCCATGTGAATGCTCGATCTAATTAAGTTATGTTTACTACTTTCTGGGAAAGTCTGAAGTACAGCAGATGCCACAGATGTAATTTAACTACCATTTAAAAACTGCAGTTGTGTATTCTGGGAAAAGTAGTACTGGGAGCAGCAAAGACTCCTCTTTACGTTCAGGTTCAGGCTATTGGATATGACTGAGCGCTCTGTTTTAACTGTTAACAGGGCGCCTCATTGCAAAAAATGCTCTTTACTTCACGTGTAAATGATATCATGTGAATCATTAATTAGATTACATTCAGAATAGGAA
Organism: Cichlasoma orientale; assembly: GCA_034780415.1. Lineage (NCBI taxonomy): Eukaryota > Metazoa > Chordata > Actinopteri > Cichliformes > Cichlidae > Cichlasoma > Cichlasoma orientale. The sequence continues at coordinate 957,846 of JAVDPK010002309.1, forward strand.
AAAAGAAATCTGGGGCACTGTCACACCGGCGGTGCCCCATTATAGCTGCTCAGAAATACTGGGGGAAATGAAATTACAAGATGAGTCCTACTTTCTCTTTTATGTTGTATTCATCTAAGCAGACAAGATACATTTTGGGATGAGGAAAGAATTGGTGAAGCTCGTCACAGTTGGAGACGTCCTCAATATTCTATTTCCAACCATGTTGCTGTCATCGTACAAAAATGCCCCATTTGCTGAGTTTTGCAGCGCGGTCCCAGCAGACTTCGTTTTCTCTCCGCCACCCGTGCTAAGAAGAAACCAGAAGAAATGTGACTTTGATGGTTTGACAGTCAGGAAAACAGAATCCTGTTCCACTCTCACTAGTGGGTTTAGAGGAGTGTACTGACATGTCAGTCTTGATTTAAAATTTATCAACTCGTATGTTGTTTTGTTCGCACAGAACGGAGCATTTTTACATTCACTTTTATCGTTAGGCCGCGCTGCAGCCTAACGTTTCCTTCCGCCACGTTCATGTTCTCCGTGTGATCACATCCAAAACCGTCAAGGTGGTGATGTTTAACCCCGCCGGCTCGAGAACACTGCTTTTGGCCTGTTGCCATAGCACCCGCAGGAAGAGGAGGGTGCGGTTAGTAGTTAGACTGTCATGCTAATTAAAAGTGATGTTAGCCATACGGTGCCATTAGTGGCCCGGTTGCGCTCGTCATTCTTGTGACCCCATCAGAGCTGTAGCGCAGAAGGCAAGATAGGGTTACAGGACTGACAGCGCAGGTCAAAGGTCAGCTGCGAGGGAGAAGAGGATGTGCGCTGACTGTTGGGAAAAATGTAGACACATTGTTCTCGCTCTGACTTTGTGCTTCTGCCACCTCTTCTGCACCATACATCCTGCACACATGCGAAGTTTCTGTGACGGGAGAGAATTGGATCGCAAGAAAGTGGCTTTTTTTTCCCTCACCTAAATCATTAAATATTCACTACATGGTTTAACTTCACTTTGAGAAAAGTAAATCATTGCCAGCAGTGAAGAAAAACAGAACCTACACTCGCTCTTTTTATTGCCTTATTAGTAGTTACTATGTGACAATTTGACATATGTTTAATTTTTTACCATTCCACATTCCACCAGTGTTATTTGATTGAGTGAGGCATAATTTATAATGTTGTCATCTTTACTAATGTACTTTCTAACCACGTAACACCAGCTCAGTGTAGCCACCTGTCATCTGGGCAATAATGATGCAAGTGAAGCCGCATTTCTAGCTGAGATTTGTCCAGCATTTTAATCATGGCCTCTGTCATAGCAGGAGAGCAGGGAATAAATGAAAGGGAAAGTAAAAACAATGGAAACACACGGCATCGCAATGTGAAATTCATTGTTGCGGCCGCGCTGCAGTTGCCATGGCCACCTGCAGGGTGGATGGAAGCGGGAGAGTTAATAACTCATCTCAGGGAGGGGAAGCTGAGGTGATGTGTAGGATATGAGCTTGTTCAATTAATCAGCCTCTTTCCCTTTATCCCTCTCCCCTTCTTTCTTCTTTCTTTCTCCTTTCTTCTCCCTCTTTCCTTTGCACTCTCATTCATTTGCTCTAGCTAATTAACATTCAACTGTGTCTCCAGTGGGTGAAACATGAAGTGAGTGTGTATGTGTGTGTTCTCCCTGTGGGCTACACCACCAATCCTCCCCATGTTCAATCATTTCTCCTGTGGATTTTCATTTGGCTAGCCAGCGCCCAAGGCCAAGTGCGCAGCTTATGGTTCTGCAATACACGCTAATGCATGAACACACACACACACACACGCACACACAGAAAACCCTTTAGTTTTGTAGCAGTCCACATTATCTCTAATAGAACATTTGCTCTGTTTTTGTTATTTTTATGAATAAGGCTTAGGATGGAAGCTAATGAAACACTCATAACTATTTCAGTGTTTTTCTGACTAGACAGAGCAGAAAAGAAGCATTCGCTTTTCTTCTGTTTTTGTGTTCTTGTTTGACCGGGCGCTCTCGTTATTAAGCCAACACTGAAACTGAAAACATTCATTCGTTTAGATAGCGATAATTGCTCGACTCACTTCCTAACTTGTGTTTTTTTCCCCCCATTTTCAGGATTGTGTGTCGGCTAAATGATGCAACAGGTTACAGAGTGCAGGAGGCTCAGGTGGAAGTGTGTGTCAGAGACTGTAGTCACCCCGACTACAAGGCGGTCTCAAGCAAGGCCTTCACTTTTGTGGTAAGTGTTGTTAATTTATATTACAACTGTGGCAAAGTGTCTTCGGACGATTTTAACAAATGTATCTGGCACCCTCGGTGCAGTCGAAAAGTGACTCTTAACTTGCTCGACCTGTGTCTGGGTCCCTCTTTAGTCCCCATATTTTACCCGCGTCCATCCTGCCACTGGGCCGCTGTCTGGAGGAACAAGGATCACTATTGACGGCAGTCATCTCAATGCAGGCAGCGCCGTGTCTGTGAAGATTGGACTTCACCCCTGCCGCTTCGAGAGGTGGGTTTATCCAGAGTACTCAGAGTATCTACAATTTGTTCTTTCAAGTTCAAGTGTTTCAACCAAAAGTTTTTTTTTTTCTTGCGCTATACAAGGAAGGCAGATACAATAAGAAGTATTGCCGTTTAGTCACAGAACTCCTGTTTGTGTAAGGTTTTTATGGAGGCTGATTTCTCTGGGAAAATGACGGTTTAAACTTGTGTTGTGCTGTCGGGGAGGCAGGGGACCGTGTTGATTAAAGCTCTCCAAACAGTGGAGAGGAAGCATTTGGCCTCACTGTTTCGAGATGTTGCAATCAAATGTTTTCAATTTTACTACCGAACTGCTGCCTTAAAATGTAGCTGTTTTATTTCTGATAGGCACATAATGCCGAATATTTTCCCCCACATCTGTTACTCTGTTTTTTTTGTTTTGTTTTGTTTTGATCAGTCTGCCAAGTTTCCCCACCTTTGCTGTGTTTAATAATTCTAGCTGTTCCTTGTTTTAAATATTTGAGCCTCTTCCCTGGTCAGTGCCTTTGATTTGCAGCAGGACTGGAAAACGCAGCGAGTAACAGGATGACCTGCAGTGCTGTAATTCACAGCAGTTGCGAGAATGACAGCGTAGCCTTTCCCAGCGAAGCTGATATCGTTGTTCACTTGTGCTGTGAATGGCTTAAGTGCGTGGCCCACATTTTCTCAGAGATATGACTATAATTTAAAAGGAATGATATGGTGTTGCTGGTAATTGGTAACTCACATTTTGCTGCTTTGAACCCATGTTTGAAATATGTAATTCCCCCCCCCCCTTTTTTTTTTTGTTTTTTTTAAATAATCTGTCTCTGTTATCTTCACTTGTCACTCACCCTGTAAGAGGTTGTGCCTGGATTTGAAGAAGAGGAGACATTGATCCAATTTGATATGACTCTAATTCCCCTAGCCAAGAACTCCATTGTTTCTTTGAGTCCCTTGCTGGCGGACTTATAGCAAACTGGGCTCTGGACTAAATCCAGTCATGGATGGTGTCTGGCAGATGGCACTAAAGAAACATCACAGAAAAGATTTGTTAGCGTCCTAAAAGAATTGCATATAAACTGAGAGGGTTTATCTGATGGAAACCTCCTTGTGGAGGTGACGTTTGTGAAATGCTCCTTGTTTCCATTTTTCTTGTTTCTTCGCTTTAGAGTGAAATCTGTACAACGCAGGTGTTTTTATTGTAGAGGTTTCATTCTCTAGGGCAACAAGTGACAGGTTAAACTAATGAGCTTGGACCCATCAAGTTCTTTTTATATCATATCAAAAGCAAAAGTAGAGGCCAATTTAAAGCTCTGTAGCACATCCCCAGAAAGGTGAACATAATAGTCTTGGCCTTTCATTCACTGAGCAGCAATAACCTTTATGGCCAAAGTAATGAACTGGTTGAGTCTATCTCTTTAATGTGTCTTTGTATTCAGTGGGCCCTCCGCTTTAATCAAAACCTATTTACCCCGAGTCACTCATCCTCTTATCTCCCTGTGCAACCCCTTTTCTTTTCCTTTTCCTTTTCCCTTTCTGTATCCCCTTCTGGCTTCTTTTGTGTGGCCGCAACCTTGTCAAAAATACGTACGCAGCACCACAGGCACTCTTGACGGTGACAGCGTTGTGAAAACTGTTTCCATGGAAACGCAGCACTAGTGGAATGTGGAAAAGCTTCTTTTTTTTTCTTCTCTCATTCGTCCTTCAATTTTTCCGTCTGTCTTCATCCCCTCTTCAGAAGCCTCCCACTCTGAGGACCCTGTTAAAAAAAAAAAACCCTCCCGGGAAAGCGGCGGCAATGTTCAATAAAGACGCCCAATACGCCCGTTCTTGTTCAGTTGCCAAACCCCACCCGAGATCCCTGCAAGACGCTGGGACAAAGAGGCAGCCATAGGGTTCTACTCTTTCATCTTCTGTCTGTATGTGGATTTTACTTTCACAGCAGATAGTGGGGGAGGATTTGTGTACAGATCAGCTTGCTCTTCTCATGTTCAAAATTTCATACCGCGCCACCTGCCATCATCATGTCTGCACCACTCACGCGCAGCCTTTTGCACACTCTTTCAGTGCTCTGTTGGGCGTTAGCAGACGACGACTGACACAAAAAACATACTTGAGCAGTGTTAATCTTCTGCCTGTGAATGGCATTTATATGGAAATTCGCAAACCTCCACGTGGCACACTTGATCAACACACCGTGCACATGCATGGGTATGCCAGCGTAGGTTGCGATCCCCACCACTTCTCTTCCAGCAGTGTCTTCCCTTGATGGGGAGGGGAAGGTGGAATGAGCCACTGGAGTGGAGCACAAAGTTTCTGGCAGCAGCGCAAAGTTTCACAGCAGGTCACAGCTGGCTGGCTGTCTGCAAGGGAGGGAGTTACATCACACAGAGAGACAACCAGCCTGATCTGCCACTTCAGATCTGTTAGCCAGTGAAAGCGAAGGAGGGAAGGAGAGACAGACTGAGAGAGAGAGAGAGAGTGTGTGTGTGAGGGCTTTGAAGTACAACAGTGTATGATTCAGGCTGATGAAACCACGGATGGACAGACTGAAAGATGTTGGCCTTGTGGATATGCGACGGTCATCATTGTGTATGTGTGTGTGTGTGTGTGTGTGTGTGTGTGTCTGAGCCTGCATTTTTTAAATACATCTGATAAATATTTTAAGAATTGAAGCGCTGAAGAAGGGTTTCCTTCCTGTGCCATTATGTTTTTCTATGTGGGGCTCCCAAAAACTCAAATTCTTTCCAGGAACGTCGAGTATAAATCCTTAAAACTCAGTCACTATAAGACAACACGTCTCAGACCTTTGCGTGTAACTTCTTATTCTCCTCTCCTACGTCTCCTGCACTTCCAGGCGGAGCAGCAAGGAGATAGTGTGTGTGACCCCAGCTGGCCAGGTCACAGGCCCCACCCCTGTCATGGTGGACATTAATTCTGCTGAGCTGAGGAACCCAGAGGTCAAGTTCAGTTACACAGAAGATCCCACTATCCTCAAGATCGAGCCTGACTGGAGTATTGCCAGGTAAGGAAGCAATCCGAGCTTTTCCCTCTACTACACCAGGGACAACAGGGATGAACGTTGTGTATGAATGTGCCTTTGAGCAGGCGACACGTGTTCTTTGGAACACTCTTGTGTTTTTTCTGTGTCGCATAGAAGCATATAGCAAACTCAGATCCAAGACTGCATGATCAGTTCATTCCTATTGTTTACATAGTGTCTCCCAACCCTGAAAGTGATGAACACTGAACAAGTTAGAGCAGTTGTTTGGAAATGAAAATGCGTCGTCGAGAGTTACTGTATTTTTAATGTTCGGCGTCACCATTTAGCTCGCTCGTTCATATGGCTAACTATCAAACATCACTATATTAATGACATGTAATGACATCACTATCTATAATTTACATCAATACAGTGTTTCATCTACAATTCTGCTTGATGTACCTAGATCAACTGAACAAATGCAAACACATGAATACATCATCAATCTCTGGTGATTGTAGAGTCAGTTCCTAAACTGAAATATGAGTTTTCCGGAGAGCTTTTCTGCCAGCATATTCCTTCTCCATTGTCACACTTGTTTTACTTTCCAAAACCATATTATTTATTCAGTTTATCTTTATGTCTCTAAAGTAAATCTTTGAATGCAGGAACAGCAGTCAAGGAGGCTCCTGAAGCAGTGTGCTGCTAGTTGATGAGCTGCAGCAGAGATGTATCTGTAAATATTACTGACTTATTGAAATGAGACTACATAGCCACTGGAAGATTTCCTCCTCAAACACAAGCTGTGTCGTGGAGGGGGGGGGGGGGGGGCTTGGAGCTTCCACATGCTAATGGGCTCACGAGCATGACCTAGAAACTCCTATACTTCTCAGCTGAGAAATGAAGCCTGCATATACACACAAACACACTCTTGACTTGCTCATTTACTTCAAAAGTACTGTATAGTTCCAGGAACTTGTCATACAGTTTATTTTCTTCTTTTGAGTGTGTGTGTGTGTGTGTGTTTTTGGTGGCTTTTAAGTTAGTATACAGCTCAGAAAGTATTTTCAAATGTAAATGCTGAACCAAAAAAATAACGCATGTCATAATCAAAACACAGTTGCACCAAGCTACTGTTCATTTTTGCTTCAGATTTCAGTTTTTAGTCACTTTTCCAAAGTAATTCTGTATTTCCTGCAGATCATTCACATAAAAAGCTTGTCAGGACAATGCATGGGAAGAGCTTGGCGACTGAACCCTGGTAAATCACAGGGGGGCTGAGGTGAAGCCATGGTTAAAACTCTGCAGGAAGACAAAATCTCTCATCATGCGAAAGAGGTGTGAGCGGATGAGGGGTCTAATTTGGAGTGGGATGAATGAAAGTTGAGGAGAAAGGAGAATGGAAGCACCGTCTCCAGCCTTGGGGCTAAATAACCTCAGCACTCGGCCTGTGTTTTACTCGGTGCTCCCAGAGTAGGAGTCGCGTGGTTCTCCGGGCCATTTCTGCTTTTTATTTACCGAGCTATTCTGTCGCCGTGTCCCCTTCGGTGACCCCGTTCCTGGAGCTATTTCAGAGAGTGCCGATTCTCTCTTGTCATAAACACAAATTTGACACGACAGAGATTTTGTTCTCGCTCTTTCAGGAGCACTTTCTTAGATTAACAGCACAGACACATGGCTTTGCAGCAGTTGCATGACACTACAGCGTGTTTACACAGAGTAGTACAGTGTACATAGTACATCATGTAGTGCACATTGTGCGGGTGGAAAAGATTATCTTCATAGAAATACAGTGTTTCCACATATTGCTATAAAGAGTCCATGAACTTTTTTTTTGCATTTGCCCAATATCACGACAGCTGTCAGCCCCCTTCAAGCCTCTGAAGAGCTCCAATCTTTCTCTTGCCTGAGGCAGTTTTCTTGTCCTCCTAGCTCCTCTGACCCCATGACCCTCTGAGGGACAGTTTTACTTCAGGCCTTGAGACTGGCCTCACCTCCATACCTGCACTTGCTTCATTCGTCCTCCCTAAAAAAATCATCATGGCGTGCATGCAGTGGGGAGGTGGGGTGTTTAAACCATAGCCTTGTGTGAAAACTTGCTACATACAATTGAGTGTTTAATTTCTAATTTTTTTTTTGACTACTTGTGTACTCACAGCAGCTCTGGGTTTCTTGCGTCTCCTATCTCCACTCCACTTCTATATGCTAGTTGTATGCTAACTTATTTAGCTGCTGTCAGAACACCTCACATCAGATAAAGTTCAGCATCGCAGGCCAGCAGAGGCTGACGAGAAGGCAGTGTGGGGGGAATAGGCCCCTCACCTATATTAGCCATGTCTCTACTGGTCAGCGTCACATAGATCTGAATAGGTCACAGGTGTAAAGGTTACAGAAAATGTCAGATCACTGACACCGTTGCAGTTGCCATGTATATCTCATACCGCTTTGCAGCTTCAGTTCACTCTGATCATATCTCCCCTGGCTCTCAGGGTGTGGTATTGGGGGGCCAAAAGCTTTGAGTCCTCATGAGTAATGTAACATATCCACCTGGTCTTTGCTGCAGCCTGGGTACCTGTAACATTAAGGTTTTAGCAGTGCCATCATTTCCTCAAAATGGGCTTCCACGAACATCTTTGCTCCCACAGAGAATGCATGTATTTACCTCTCCGAGAGGCCTGCTGGACAGCATTAATATGTGCAGCATAAATGTGCGTACAATAGTTTGTTTTGGGGTAATTGTTTGTCTTGATTAACTTTATGTTCATCATCTGGTTTTAGTGGAGGAACCATGCTGACCATTACTGGAAGTAATCTGGCCACCATTAAGGAGCCGAAGATGAGAGCCAAGTATGGAGCTGCCAAGTCTGAAAATGTGAGTGCTTGGACAGAGACACCTGTAAACACTTTTTATTTCACATTATAAATGCATTGATTGGACAAGTGAGATGGACCGCAGCCCACATAGACCACAGGTCTCTCTTTCACACTGTCTTCACGCTGGCTCTCTCTCCTTTTCCGTGAGAGAAAAAAAAAAGGTGATACCACACACACACACACACTCCAGGGACAAAGACACACACACCTGACCCATCGGTCAACCAGCCAAGGGCCCATTTTCTGTTTGTTTTTGATGTTGAATTTCCTTTTAGCAGTTTAACCTTTGAAATGTCAACCAGCAATAAAGTAGCTCTGGCAAATCCCCCTCTCTTCACCTAGCACCATGGGGCTTAGCTAACCTTTTTCCTACTCCCACTCTTAGCTAAAAGTAAAAATATCCATTCTTTTTCCCCGGTCCCACCTCTCTGCAGTAATTTTTATTTTCCTTAATGCTTCTATTGATCTATAAACACAAATTATATCGCTTTACATCTCTGTGATCGTGCACATGCCTTCAGTATGTGCCATATAGAACATAATGCGTGGCTTTAACATGCTGCGCTATCAGCAAAGGTCTCTATTGCCGTATTGTGTTATCAGCTGCGGGTTGACCTCTCTATTGTCTGTCTACCATTACAGTCTAATTTCCTCTGCGGTGACTGATTTAGGTGTCGAGCCCCAGGACAGATTTCCAGATGATATCAACACTGATTACAGCACTGATGTTATTAAAGCAGCCTCTTCCTCATTGTGTCATTACTGAAACATTTAATCACTCACTTCCTATACCTGTGTTTCAGCTCTTAGGAGCATTGTTGATTATGTTTGAATTAACAGATCTTTTATGTAAAGATTAAAACAATTACCTGTTTTAATTTAGAAAGGTTGTTAAATGGGAAATTAAGTCGCCCTCTCAATCTGAACTTCTTCGCATGTTCTCTGCCCCCCCCCCTTTTCCCCCCTTTTACTCACTCCTGTCTTCTTAATTTGCCCATCACCTTTCCTCCTCTCGGTTCCAGAACTGTACAGTTCTCAACAACACAGTGATGGTGTGTCTGGCGCCCTCTGTGGCTGGATCTGACAAGGGCTTCTCGGAGGTGGGCAGCAGTCCTGACGAGATTGGCTTTGTCATGGATGACGTGCGCTCCGTGCTGGTGGTAAACGAGACCTTTAGTTACCACCCGGACCCTGTGTTTGAACCTCTGAGCCCCACTGGCATGCTGGAGCTGAAGCCCAGCTCACCACTCATACTCAAGGTAAATTGCCTTGTGCTCTTAGCATTGATCTGTTTTGGCCTTGTTCAACTTGGCTTTTCTTTACATCCATCACATTCTTTCTCTTTTTATTGCTGACTTTACTTTGGACCTTTTATTTCCTCCTTTCCACCAAGTCTTTTGTCTTTTTTATGACTCTCTGCATTTTTTGTTCTCGAGTCGTTCCAGTTCTCTTTTCTGTCTTGTTTTAGCCTCATCTTTCTCTTCGTTGTTCACCTGGAATGTGTGGGAGCGATGTGTTATGGGTTGAGTTTATAGTTGTTTAGCATTAAAGCTTTTTATGAAAGGTTGCCCTTCAAAGGTGAGGGATAAATGTCCCCATATCCCAGGACTCCAGGACAAAAGAAGGTTAGCGGAGTGCTGGCATTCACTTGACATACAAGAAGACAGTAATAGCAGATAGGAGTGTGCCAGTAATATTGAGTATTGTCAACAGTGCTGAAAGATCAATCGCTCAAATAGTTATTGAAAAAAAAATGCAACGAGAGACCTCCCAGTCAGCATCCAATGCAGCTGATAAGACATTGACAAGCATTTGAACTGATTTGCTCCAGACGTTTCTATATAGGCGCTTTCCTCCCTCCATTCTCTCGCTTCTCTTTCAACACGGCGTTCTTTTAGATGTGTGTCAGCCTTGAGAGATGTGATTTCTCCACCTGCTGTCTCCATTGGGTTTTAGAGACCTTTAAAAAAAAAACTTTCTTTTAAAACACCCCCTTTAAAATCAGTTGGAAAGGGAAGTAATGTTTATAAAGTGGGCCCATGCATTGCTGTGCCACCTGCTCAGATTTTATATGATAACTTCTAAAGAGAGACTTCATAGGCATGTTTACTCTAAGCCATAGAGGCAGCGCGCATTTGAATCCAGAGCGAATTTACCCCTCCCACTTACGCTGTCTTTTGTCATTTCACCTCTCCCCTTGAACTTCAAAGGCTTTCAGGAACGAGGGAGGAAATTATCATGCAATTTCATGGAAAACTAAAACCTTTTTTCTCCCAGCCAATCTGGATGGAGTTATAGAAATTAAGACTCATGACTCTCTCCTCTGTAACTTTAAATATCATCGTAATGAAATGCTCTGATTGCCTTGCCATGCTCCGGGTTAAAAAAAAAAAAAAAAACTGCAGAAATAAGCTGCACAGAAATGGCATCCTATTAAATAATTGCAGACAAATTAGAAGTCCATCAAAATTTTCCAGCAATTAATTTCCCTCACTCTGGAAAGCATAGAGAGTAAGCATGAGGGGAAGGGTAGGTGGGTTGCTGAAGGTGGCACAGAAGCAAAGCAGAGAGATCTCTCTTGAATTTATTTACTGGGCTGAATACCTTTCATGTGCCCAGCACATTTTTGACTCTTTGGGCAGCTTACTGTGATGCCAGCCCTCAGATGAGCCAATGAAAGAGATTAGTATAAGAGTTAGTGTGTTAGATTAAAGGAAAATAGGTAGGGACCTCAAAAAAAATATATCACTATCAGTCATGTTCATAGACAGTTTAGCTCACGATTTTGGTTGTTTTCTCTGAGAGGTATTATCTGGCAGCATCAAGCAGTAGTACTGTTGCTATGGTTACCTACATTTTATAGTACCTTGCACACCGGGCAGTGGATGAACTGTTGATATTTGCCTCCAAGCCAATCAGAGGCAAGTGTTTTACCGTGGTCACGGCACCCGCTGCTTTGCATTTGTATGGTTTATCTATTTCTGTCAACTACCGCAGACGTGACTGTGTGTAAGTAACTTAAGTGTGCCTGTTTCCAGGGTCGTAACCTAATTCCTGCAGCCCCGGGAAATGCTAAGCTGAACTACACGGTGCTGATCGGGGAGACGCCCTGCATTCTCACCCTGTCTGAGAGCCAGCTGCTCTGCGAGTGGCCTAATCTGACCGGAGAACACAAAGTGACTGTGAGTGAAACTTCAGGTGTATCTGCATTTCTGAAACGTTTTCCTTCTGTGTGATGCGTCTCTCTCTCTTCCACCCCTGATTTTGTCACACACTGAGCAGATCACTGTGTCATCCGGGTTTTAGGGTTTGCATACAGTTATACAAAACTTGAAAATAAGCCTAATCTCTTTCTAAGTTATGTTTATTTTATGTTAAATACCTGTTATTTCATAAACCTGCTTCATTTGGGGTTTTTTTTTTTTGGGGTAATTCATTCCATTGCTGGTGCATCTGGCTTTCACATTTCTTTCAGCCTGTCAGCCTATTTTCCTCTACAGCCCCTGTTCCCTCTGCTGTTTCCGCTGTGCTATTCATCACCCTTCTTTAATGTCAATCCACTTCCTGCCTTTTTATTCATTCATCTCATTCTTTCTTCCCCACCCATCAGACTTAAATCTCTTCAATTACTCCAGATTTCCTTTACCCATTCATATAGCTGCAAGCAGATGAACACACATATCCCTTTTCTTATACACTGGCAGCATTTGCAACTGTATTTATGTCTTAGAGGCTTTTGATCAGTCTGGTTTTGGCTGCCATCCTCCTTCGGATTTCAACAGTATTGATATTGAATAGAGACCAAAAAATGGCTGGTGGGTGTGAGAGGTCTATGTCTATTTTTACCCTCCTCTATTTTGTATTTCATAGACTTAAGCCAGTTAAAGATGAAATAAAAGGAGAACAAAGGAAAGGGGGAAAAACCTATCCAAGTGTTTTTTTTATTCCCATTTTCTGCAAGCAAGAACTGTCTTGATGTGATATGGTTGAAAGTAATATGTGCACACGTGTGTGTATATATGTGTAACTAAAGTAAATCTGTATGTTTTTTGCTTATTCCAAGAAATATCCCCAACGCACAGATGTTGACACCTACCGCCAGCTATAGATACGTGTGTTAGGGGATTTTAGCCTGCGCTTAGGAAATTGGATAGATTTTGATTGAGTTGTAGGCCTAAAATCATCATGTGGGATACATTTATAATTTATAGTTTATTCCCCAGTTGATGAAAAGAAGTGGTTTGCAGCATCTGCTTGAAGCTCGTTCACGTACTGTTGCAAATAACCTGCTTTTGTTCTGTGTATACGTACGCTCTCTTTCATCCGCCTGCTCTCCGGGCAAAATAGTCTAACTCTCCTGAATGTGTTTTGCAGGTGCGTGTTGGAGGCTTTGAATACTCACCAGGGACACTGCAGATCTACTCAGACAGCCTCCTCACCCTGCCTGCCATCATTGGTATCGGAGGAGGTGGTGGACTGCTCCTGCTGGTTATCATCGTGGTTTTGATTGCTTACAAGAGGAAGTCGCGGGATGCCGACCGCACTCTCAAACGATTACAGCTGCAGATGGACAACCTGGAATCCAGGGTGGCCCTTGAGTGCAAGGAAGGTGAGTCCAAACAAAACCTGTGTGTCAGGGGTGTGATGCTAGCCGCTCAAACCTAGAAAAGCCACTTTTATAATGCTGGCATTTTCCTTGTTTCTTTTCATTTCTCTTCCTGCTTCCTTCTCTTCATCTTTCTCTCCAAATAACTCCCATGCCTCGAAATAACTTTCTGTAAATCTCTCCCTCGCTGCAGCTTACCTCAAAAGCTGAACAACTTCCATTCAGTAGTCCTATCCATTTCTCTCTCTCTCTGCGCTCTCTCTCCCGCTCTCTATTTCCCCCTCCCTCTCGCTGCCAACTGTCCCTCTGCTGTTAGGTGGCAGCGGTGTGTATGTGTGCGTGGGTATTGGTGTGCTTCCAGAGGACTACTTTGATCTGAGCCAGCCACCAGATGTTGGCTCTCCACCCCATGAGAGAGCCGCCTGGCTGGCCTCACTAGCATCCACACTGCGAGAGGGAGGGCTAGATGGAGGTTAGATAGAGACAGGGCACAGAAGTGAGAGATTGTAAGGAAGGAGTGGTTTGGCAACAGCTGAAGCAGGGGGAGAGATGGAGAGAAACTTACACACCAGTACATTAGCATATATTCATTTGGCAGGAGACGGCAATGGATTGAGTGAGAGTCTGCTGATGCTGCTGTGGGTTTGTCTGGCAGGAGGGAGAGAAAAGCAGATGGGGGGGAAAGGAAGGAGAATACTGATAACTAAGATCATTGCAGTGTGTTTGTGTTAGAGATCACTTCACTTGTTGCGTTGCCTTGGTGAATGTCAAATATAGTAATCTCATAAATTTATGGTAGTTACTTGTTCCAGTTACTCAGAAGATGATGTTGTGGTTTCTTTTTCTTTGTGTTCAATTCCCCCCAATCTCACCTAATGGGTGAAATATTGGAAAATATTTTAAAATGGAGAGAGAGAAAGTGTGTAGTTGGGTGGGAAGATGGACAAATAAGAGGACAACATGGAGAGAAAGAGGAGAAGTGACTGTAGGAGATGAATATGAGCTGATAGAAATAAAGTCCTTCTATCGAGACAGGCATAGCCAAGAGACCAACTAAAATATTAGACTTGCAAGGAGGTAGAGGGGGTAGGAAAAAGGTATAGAGGGGGAGAAGGAAGGCCCTCGGAAACTAACAGGACAAATGAGAGAAAGATGGAAGGATGTAGTTAAGAAGAGGTAACCATAAGGGGGAGAAAGGTGACCTCTAAGATGTCACTTTGAAAGGAGGAAGGGAGGGAGAAAAAGAGAGATTAGAAGAGAGGGACAGGGTGACACAAGCCATCTGTTAGTCTGGGCTTTGCTTCGTTATTTGTTTGAGTTGTGTTTCCATGTGTTAGTGTATTTTGGATGACGCTATAGGGCGGCGCGCACACAGTTGTGCTAATAGAACCATATAGCTGTATATTTTCTCCTCAAGGGAGTTTTATATTTATAAAATAGATTTAGGGCGGTCCACCAAAACCATTAGCTGTATACACTATTGTATGTGATGTGTGAGAGAATGGATTTGATCCTATATTTTTCCTCTAGATGTGGCTCGTGAAGGCAATGGAGTATAGAGAATGGGGTCAGAACACACACTTTGTGGGAATGGAAAAAGTGTGAAAACATTGACATGTGCATTCACATAAATCATCTGGGCACAGGGTTATGTGTTCAGCTGTGGGGTACGACAGGAAAAGTGTGTGTGTGTGTGTGTGTGTGTGTGTGTGTGTGTGTGTGTGTGTGTGTGTGTGTGTGTGTGTGTGTGTGTGTGGCTGCAGGAATACAAGCATGAGAGGTGGCGGTGTGTAATGTGTGTGTACTCACAGGGTTGCATTCCTGTGTGCAACTGCATCTTGAACTCCCCTCCAGCCACTGAGCAGCACCAGAATACGTTCTCTCTCAGCCCTCTCCCTCCCTCTTTCTTTGCACTCTTAGCACAGAGTGATCCCATAAGGCTGCTTTTCACTGCTGCTCCTTGAGACACCTCCACCTTCTCTTCCTCTCATCCACATTCCTTTTTTCTACTCTTCAACAGGATGTTTCTGAACAACGGATTGACAGCATGAAGTGTCAAAGCCGACACACTGTGTTTTTTTGTTATTTTAGGTGATTCTTTTGCAAACTATGGTTCTGTATCCTTTGTTCACCCTGTTTTGTCTATTTAAGAACACAGATTTAAAGTATTTAACATCTTGAACATCTTTAAAGTCATAATGCCAGCTTTACTCCTTAGTAGGTGCTCATTTGCCATTCGACACCAATCAGAAGGTCTCAGTTTTCCTGGAAAATGTTTCTGTCGCAGATGAAGAGATGTGCTTTACATCTAATAAGCAGTGGCATGTTTGGGATGTATAAGAAACAAAAGCGTGACAAGTCATAGTCATCAACTGTGTTTCAATGAGTGCTTTGTGTTGTGCGAGCGCTGACGATGCTAAACACCACACAGAACACCGCTTACTGCCGAATGTGTCATCAAAATCGAGTAAACAGAGATTACATCTGTTCCTGTGACATTCACGCCTGCTCTTTATTTAATCTTGAGAAATGTGTCTTAAGCATTTCCTTGTCCTTTTCCCAGCCTTTGCAGAGCTGCAGACGGACATCCACGAGCTCACTCAGGAGCTGGATGGAGCAGGAATCCCCTTCCTGGACTACCGCACCTACGCCATGAGGGTCCTCTTTCCTGGGATTGAGGACCACCCTGTACTCAAGGAGATGGAGGTACGGGTCAGTAGAGAGCGCCCAGCATGCATGCATACACACACACAAACACGGGATGAATGAATGAACGTTTTAAAGACTTTATGTAGGTGAGATTTGAAAATCATATCAGAGGTAGAACTCTAGTTTCATGTAATGCAGTTAAGGAGTGGCTGTTTTTTGGGGCAATGTCTGAGCTCCACTAAGACTCGGTACAAGTGATAGATTGCCTGTACAGGACTGAGCCTGTTTGAGGCTCCTGAAAAAAAGCAATATTCACATGTTCAATAAAACACTCTTCCCTCTACTACTGTCCGTTTCTCAAGAGGGAACACTCCATTACTCACGTGAGCTCAAGCAGTGTGGGCAGTGTATTGCAGCACGCACCTGTACCTCTGTACGTTACAGTATCCCACATGCATTTACATGGAAAATGCAGGCACGGTCCGCTGACATGCATGTAAGGTTACGACTGCAGAGACGAGCTTTTGAGGAATTCACTATCTGCTTGTGCTATCAACTGTATTCCAAAGGGATAGTGTAGCGCGACATTGGATTTTCATTTGGATGGCCCAGGCAATCACAAGACACAATAGTGTGCTAGCAGGCAGATCAATTTCTTATTACTGCCCAAAGCTCACATTCTCACTTCAAACCTCACTTTTTTTTTTTTTTTTTTTTTTTACCTCAGAAGGTGAGGCCTGCCAGTTACTTTGAAAGGGAAAAGGGATGAGAGTGAGGGCTGTAGGATAGAGTGAACTGGTTCAACAGTAGTTAGTGAGGCAAGTTTGTAAAGTTAGAGCGCACTGTTTCCTGGATGTATGAGGAAGCTGGAACAGCGTCGACATCATTTTGCATGTAAATAAAGCACGAGGCTCTTTATTCCTGTCATTTGATATATCCCGTTTTAACGCATACTCGTTAATCCATTTCACAACTATAAAGCACAACCAGTTCCTTTCATATCGTCCCGTTCACCATGTTCCCAATCTTTTTATGTCCCCTTACCTCACTTTCACCTCCTCTCTTTACCCTCTCTTTTCTACCTTCCCTTTCTGTCTGGCACTCTTTCTTTCTCCCTTTCCTTCTTCTGCTCTGTGAATTTTATGCTTCCTTAACACTACCGTCATCCCCTCCTTCCATCGACACCATTCACTTTGTCTTCTCCTTATCAACTGGCTGCTTCTCTTTTCTTTATTCAACACTCCTTCTCCTGATTCTCCGTCCCCCTTCATCACCTCCATCCCCCTTTCCTTCAGGTACCCGCCAACGTGGAGAAGGCCCTGACATTGTTTGGCCAGCTACTGACCAAAAAGCACTTTCTGCTGACCTTCATTCGCACACTGGAAGCACAGAGGTCCTTCTCCATGCGAGACCGGGGCAATGTGGCCTCCCTCATCATGACAGCATTGCAAGGGGAGATGGAGTATGCCACCGGTGTCCTCAAACAGCTCCTGTCTGACCTCATCGACAAAAACCTGGAGAGCAAGAACCACCCGAAGCTCTTACTCAGGAGGTACAAAAAGAAGGGGAAGGAAAGGGCTTCAAACCTGACTTGAACAAAAACATGTCACACATGCACCAATGGGGGTTCAAGTTTGAGGTTATGTCTCTGTGTGGGTGTGATGTGTGTGTTTTCAAGAAAGAAAGGTGTTGTTGTTTTTCCCTGTCGTCACATGCAAACCATCCACATAATCAGAGCCATCGTGGCACTAAAATAGGAAGAGGAGAAAATAATAGAGAATATGTTCTATGTCAGAGTATCAAGAGATTTACTGTCCCAACTTACAGCTAAAGTTATAGGGGTGGACGGCAGGGGACAGTGACTGCAGCTTTTAGAGGCCCATGTGACGTTACCTCCTCTCTATCTTTCACCCCTGTCCCTGTCAGAGAGGATTACACTCCTGAGCACACACACACTCCCAGTGGAGCCACGGTCAAGCATACCGCTCTCTCCTCTCTCACAAACACACTGAGAAAAGTAAAGAGGGGGGAAAGTACAAGGGATGGGGTGGATACAGAGAGAGAGAGAGAGAGAGAGAGAGAGGAGGATTTACAAGAGCTGGTGTGGAGAGTAGAGAGTAGGGTTTGGTAGGGAAAGGGGAAACGTAAGAAACAGGAGAGGGTAGAAATGAGATGTGAAAAAGGAAAAAGGCAGTGAGATAAAAGTGGCTGAAGGATAAGAAGGTAGTGAAACAGTGATTGACAGAAAGAGAGGGCAAAATGGCTGGAGGGAGACTCGGGCTAGAGGGAAATTGATGAAGGGTGAAGCATATAGGGAGAGACGGTGAAGAGGAAGAAAGAACAGGAATGCTGTTGGAAGGTAGAACAGAGCGGTGTGGTGAGAGAGGAGATCGGCAGAGGGAGGAAAGAGAAGGAAGGAAAATGAGCTGCTGCTGACGGCCAGGCAGAAAAAGATACACATATTTAAGGAAAGACACAATTAGAGAAATGGCCTGTCTCCAAATAAATTGGAATTAGACATTAAATGATAAAAAAAGTTACTTTTTTTTTTCTTCGCCTACTCCTCGGAGAGATATTTAATTAAAAATCTAATCAAATAAATGACTCTCAGCCAGTGTGCCTGTGTGAAGCCTTTTCCAATCCCCTCTTGGGGCGTGTGGTCACAACACGCTGTCCCTGCTAACTACACTTGCCTCGGGAGCTGGCGTTAATAAGCTCGGCAATTGTTACACACGGTTCACCCTGTTTAGGTCTTTTTAACTCAATAGATAGACGTAATAGTCCTCTCCCATGTGGATCTCCACCTTCTTTGATGAAATTATGCTCTTGCATTGGGTGCAGTTGTTTTGTGCGTCTGCGTGGGGCTGGGAGAAAAAAAATGCATCACCGCGTAATCATGTAAGACGTGTTTTTAAAAAAAAAGAGTCCTGGGACGTAGATTAGAAGCTACCAGTGATGTCACGGTCCCAAAAAACACGTTTTGTCCAGGTTTATTCACCCGCTGTGTTTTCCGCACCTGCGTTCTCCGCTGCCTCGTCATTCAGTTGCTATTTTGCTGACAGCCATGAAAAAAAAAGCTCCGCATACATTCAATAAACCCGGCAGTCAAACAGGAAGGTTCGAGGAAGCGTAGGAGTTCATGTCTCATTTGTGCTACAGGCCTTTATTGGTTTCACTGCTACGTTGGCCTAGTTTCCCGAGTTTTGGCCATGAAAAATCTTTCAACGTAATGTACCTTTCTTCACCTTTCACACACACAGCGCCGTCCTAATGACCAAAAGACTAATATTTACTGTAAGTACTGGAACGTGGCCCAGTTAGATAACCCAGTAACACAGGCGCACCCCCATCTATCTAAGAGAAAGCAAAGAACGGATAATTAAGGCATCTTCCTGTTTCTAATGTGAAAAGGAGAGAGCGTGAAAAGTTTTTCCCTCTTTTTTTTGTTTGGGGGCGTGGGGGGGGGGGGGGGGGGGGGGGGGGGGGGGCGGGGGGGGGGGGGGGG
>JAVDPK010002309.1:985512-997786 GCA_034780415.1 Cichlasoma orientale
TGTTTTGAGTTTATGCCGTGTGGAGTGTCCTGCATTGAGGTCCTTATCCTGCCTGCTACACGCGGATCCGTGACACACAGTTGCTGCAGATTTGTTGGCTGCACATCCATGATAGACATCTCCTGTTCCATCACATCCCAAAGTTGCTCTATTGAACTGATGCATGTTGAGGCCTGTTGAGTACAGTGAACTCATTATTATGTCACATTTGAGGTTTGTGACATGGAGTGTTATCCTGCTGGAAGCAGCCATCAGAAGATGGATACAGTGTGGTCATAAAGTGATGGGCACGGTCAACAACAATACTCACAAAGGCTGTGGCAATTAATTGAGGCTCAGTTGGTACTAAGGGGCACAAAATGTGCAAAGAAAACACCATTACACCAGCATAAGCCTACTAGGCAGGATGGATCCATGCTTTCGTGTTGTTTACACCAGATTCTGAATAAGCTTCCTCAAACCATCACTGACCCACCACCAAACTGGTCATGCTAAAGGGTGTTACAGGCAGCAAAATGTTCTCCATGGTTTCTCCAGACCCTTTAACATCTGTCACGTGTGCTCAGTGGTCATTTTGTAAGGCTCTGGCAGTGCTCATCCTGTTCCTCCTTGCACAAAGCCACAGATACTGGTCCTGCTGACGGGTTAAGGACCTTCTACAGCAACTGCCTGTCTCCTGGAATATCCTCCATGCTCTTGAGACTGTGCTGGGAGACAGCAAACTTTCTGGCAATGATATGTATTGATTCTGGAGAAATTGGACTACCTGCGCAACCTCTGTAAGGTCCAGGTATCTCCTCATGCTACTAGTAGTGACACTGAACCTAGTCAAATGGAAAACTAGTGAACAAACAGTCTGAAAGGATGAGGAGAGAAAAAAAATGTCAGTGGCCTCCACCTGTAAAACCGTTCCTGTTCTGGGGGTTGTCTCATTTTTCACTCATTTTCAGTCCAGTCCTTGTACCTGACCATTTTCTAAGGAATATTAATTTGCTTGTTAAGCCACTGGACACTGACCTATGAATCATTCAAACACAAAAAGGCACCTAACTCAAATGATGACTCAGTGCTGGCTCTACACATAACAGAAAACTTAGCAAAGAACCTATTTTAAATGGTATCTTCAGGCACTTTATTACTAGCAGGCGGTTACAAAAGGACAGAACCAGTTCCCATTTATTTAGCTGAATCTATGAAAAATGCCAGAAATAGCACAGTTTGCATAAAATAGTATTTTTACACCAACAAGGTGATTCCCAAAGAGCTATTAGCGAAAACTGTTCCTGAAGACCACTTAAAGAAATTGCAAGAAAGCTTGACTAAGAGAGTTCAGGCTGTGTTGAAGAAAAAGGTGGGCATGCCATCTTTATTCTTCAACGCATCCTGTTCATTCAAATTGTACAAATTGTCTTTTTGCCTTATATGCTGTATTTCCATGTATGTTTGCACCTGTTTCAATAAATCGCTGCACCTATTTTCCATTTTCCTAGCAAAATATAAAGAAATGAGCGGTGGCTCAAGACTTTTGCACAGTATTGCGTGTGTGAATCATAAATCATATAAATCATAAAGTAATTAAAAGTAACATAAATATTAAATATTAAGATTTAATGATTGTAAACAATGATAATGTAATTAATAATAAAGTCATACTAAATCAAATTAACAATGGTATTATAATATGTTACCACATTATTTTTTAAAGAACATTAACAATCAAACAAGATCAGGAAGTGGTGTTTAAAAAGAAACTACAGCAGACAGAAAATAGGTTTCCCATCTTTTATGCATTTTCATGCATAAAAGCCTGAAACACAAGTACCACGCTCAGATCAAGTGCTGGCCTCCACTCACTGTGTATTCACACTGATATCAAAGGGCAAGTAAAAATTTAATTGGTCTCTGTGCTCTCAGTCATTTCTCTTTCTCACCACTTCCTTATTTCTTCCTCTTTCCCCTTCACATGAATGTGTGTGCAAGCGTGAACACACACACACACACACACACTGACACACAACTAAATTTGTAATGCCACCCACCAGCAAACTGGCACCAGCTCTTGTCAGTGCATACTCACACATGCATATACACTCTGTCAAAATCATTTGTATGCAAAGTGGCTGGCTGCGATGGGTTGCTATGGTTGCTGTTACCAGGTTATGTGATGAGAAGCAGCAAGTTGCTTTACTTCTAATTTGTGCCAATGTAAAGGTGTCAGTGTTGGAACATATAGAGCACAAGAGGCAATAACACAACATGAGTTGGCTCGAAATGGGAGGAAGAACAACAGGGCTGGAGACAGCAGCATAGGAATAAATGGATCAAAGGTTTAGCGTTATGGACACCTAAGGGCATAAAAGTGTTAGAAGCACTTTAAAAAAAAAAAACCAACAGCAGCTGACAAGAAAGCAAAAAAGAAAAAAAAAACCAATCAAATTGTTAGGTTTGTGTTAGACAGTCATATATGCTGTTAAAACATAGCTGTGAAGGTAACAATCTTGCTAGCACTAACACAGAAGTGTGAGAGGGGAGGAATACATTGATAGCCAGCCAACATGAAGGGCTCAGCTCTGTAATTGCCTCCATGAGATTCATTAGTATGCATATGTGTGTGCGTGCGTGTTTGAGGCAAAGTGAGTTTATGGGAAAACACTATGTGTTTGTGTGTATGTCTGGAGCAGATAACACTGACAGCTTAAGGTCATGAAGAAAGGAAGGGCACATCTGAAGACAGCGTATCTTTGATCTCAACGCAACAAATGTGCGACTGTGTGTAAGAACCGGTGTGTAGCGGAGATAGATGGCAGAGTCAGCATGCTGCGTGTGGGTGTGTGTTGGTGCGGTTTTGGCATGCAGACTTGTGCATGTTTAATGCATGAACATGTTTGTGTAACATGTTTGTGTGGCGCGAGAATCGG
This sequence comes from Cichlasoma orientale, assembly GCA_034780415.1. Lineage (NCBI taxonomy): Eukaryota > Metazoa > Chordata > Actinopteri > Cichliformes > Cichlidae > Cichlasoma > Cichlasoma orientale. The sequence continues at coordinate 988,431 of JAVDPK010002309.1, forward strand.
AGACACCATCTTATCTCCAGGTTTTACTCAACTTTGGAAAAATGGATCCGTGCGAGGTTGCACAGACGTGTGTATTTGTGCTTGTGCATAAGTCAGGCATAACTGTGCAGGTGGCAACTAATAAAGCAAAGTCACAAGGTTACAGGTTCCCATGGATGTCACAGAACCTCTTTTCTACCTTCTGTGATCGCAATTAACACCTGCAATTTTGTTTTCCCTCGGCTGAGTCACCGAATGTGGATTCTCATAAAAACTTTTCAACTTCTTAACAGTACAGTATGGTCGCATGACAGCATTCAAAAAACATTTGATTGATGCAGATAATAGAATGCAATCAACATGGTGTCTCTGGCCACGCTCCTAATGGAGCTTTTGACTAATTGACTGAATCTATCCGTAAACTGTCTTGGCCCTCCCAGCTCCTCTGTCACTCCTTAATTGGCTATTGTTCTGTTATTATCAGCTCTCCAGGGCAGAGCCATCTGCTATCTCCAACAGGTGAGTTGCAAGAGAACCTTGTGTATTTGCCTACATCTGTTTTAAGGTGTATATATTTATCTGCTACCATTTTTTTTGCTTTGGCAGTATTATGCCTGCCTTGTTTATGAATATACTTCCGAAGAGTTGCTTGTGCATCTTTAAAAACGTGGGCATTTTCCTATGACATCTGACAGAAGGTGTGTGTATGTGTGTGTATGTGTGTGTGTGGGGGGGGGGGGCAAAATGTAAAGAAAGAAAAGAGAAAGGAGCTGCAGGAGGAGAAGAGGGACCTGTTTCATTCATCAGCAGTGCAACAGTGCATGAAGCGCGCTGGCCACGGTATTATTTGAACTCTCCCTCTCATTTACTTTATTATCTCCTTATCTATCTGCATCATTATGGTGGCTGTAACCTGTGTGATGAATAGCTTTTTTGATCAAGGATGCATGATTCGTTTAACATGTGGACATACTCTATCTATGTGTGTGCTGCTGCACTCTAACTCTAATGCAAAGAAGTGCTGCGATCGTGTACCTTTGCTGAGTAATTATTTTGAGACCGTTTCTACTAAATTACACTATGCAAAGCAAACTGTTTTTGTTTACTTTTTGCAGTCTTGGGCGCATTTCCAGGTGTCCAGGTACCCAGGCTCAATGGTAATGTTAGCTGGTGGGAAGATAAAGTTAAAGTTAGTGTTTCTTAGTTGAAATGATAAAAAAAAAGAAAAAAAGATTAGATTATAATGGTTTGTTTTTGACACATCACTTTGTGTATTAGTGATTAATTGATTTGTTTAAAAGAGGGTAATCAGCACACTTTGTGGACTGTACTTGATATTAGACCCACAAACCAGGTGATGCAAAGATAGTTGGTGAGCTGGTGCTCAGCTTTTGTAAGACCAAATGAAAAATGCACTGTCTGGTTACTCAAACTTGGACGGTGCTGTGGGAGAAATATGTTCACTGGAAATATGGCCCATCTAATAACGCAGTGAGTGTCTATCTTTATTTATTTGATGTGATAGTTTAATGTGATTTTACACAGTTTTACCCCCTCCTGAGAGTTGGAAAATGTGTTCATCTTTATTTTGGCAAGTTTTTGCTCCTGAGAAAGTGGAAAAGAAAGCATTCCCAGTTTGTGCAATATTGTGTCTCAAGTACAAAACCTTATCTTTGGCTGCCTGATAATAGGCGTCCTCCGGGCAGTCCTCCAAAACTACCACATGTGAAATTTCCTGAGCCAAGGTTAAAATATGGTTATTTTTTTTGGTAAATTACTGTAAGTCAAAGCAGCTTTTTTATGAACGATGGATCGCGTGACTACATAAATTTCATATGGTGGTAAAACCTGAAGGAGCGTTATCTCCTGACCTTACAGTTGCTGTGAGCTCTGTGGAGCATTTTAGCATCTTTCAGCTCATTGTTTTTGCTGTTCTGGTTCACTGTCACTGCTCTTATCAACCTTGTTTGAAGGCCAGAGCAGCCAACACAATAAGAATGTGACCATAAACACTGTTATTTTGTACTTGTTTGAACTAATTACCAGTGCTGTCAGTCTTCTCGAGAGAACGGTCTCCCTCCACGGGCCTAAACACATTCTGACAGAAGTTTTATATGTGTAACTTTTTGCTGTCACGAATTATTGCGAAACTGATTGATGCCTTGTCTTAGGTATTCCCAGTTGATGTAATAATAGTTCAAGCACATATTCAAAGGGTTTCCAGAGTAATAAAATTGATGTTAGTCCAATAAAAATGCTCTTGACCCTTTAAAGACATCAGACAACTTTAATAACTGATGCAACACAAATCATTACACCTCATGAATGTCATCTCAATGAGCCTGAAATAAATGAGGGATAACACTGTCTATTTAGTAAAATGCTTTACTTAGCCTCTTCCAGTCTGAGTCAGTGTGGAACTGTGACATGCATACTGTGTTTCTGACAGGCTGCAGATGATGTGCTGGAGAGAGGCTGTGCTCACTAGTCTGACTGTAATGAGTGCTAGCCACTAATTAGCTTGTTGCAGGATGCCAGATATGGCTGGAGCTAAAGCCCCGTCACTGGAGCAGTGCAGCGAGGAGAGGGGAGAGCTACTCTAATGAGCTCTCAGTGGTGTGTTTACTGTTAACCAAAGTCATGGCTTTACTCTCTGTGTGTCTCCCCTCCAGACAGCACTCTCTCACACACACACACACACACACCCTCACACAGACATGCTATTGGATCTCAATGGATTTACGCACACAAATCTATATTCATAACCGGTGCACAAACGCGTACAGACACACAAGCACACAGGCAGCTAAAAAAAAAAAAAAAAAGCACCTCACTGATTCAATCTGCAATGTTTGCCACTGACGCCTAATTAATGTGGCTACGCTGCAACTCTTCATCATATCTGTAACAAGCAATCTCCATTCAGATGTGATAGGCTTGACGCATTAGTAAGCTGCGGATGGCTGCTACACAGAAAAAAAAAACAAAAGAAACATTCTGCGTTTGGTCAATGGGAATCTATTCATATGTCACAAGGGCAGACTGATTTAAAGGACAGAAACATAGCTTTGTTTACCTATTTCTTTAAGATTGATCACCCCGAGGATAGAGGGATACCAGTGTCACCACCTGGCAGACAATTGCCTTTATTTGCGTGCGAGAGTGTGTACATGTGTATCTACCTAGCTGCGTAATCCAATCATCACATACACTTGCAGCGCAGTTATTAGTCAGTGTGTGTGTGCTTGGTTATATATTGACAGCAGCAGCTAGAGGACATTTGCACAGCAGTGACTGGAGTGCGAGTGACTGCCTACGATGTGGTCCCTCTAAGGTTCATTAAGACCACAGACCTGACAGAGTAAACTCATTCAGGATGGATGAGCTTAAAATTTGCAGACACAGATAGAGACACAAAAGGACAAAACATCCACCCGCCGTGGCTATTGAACCTTTTTATATTTTCTTGTCAAGTGAGTTTATCTAATGAAAAACAAATGCTTTGAACGTGTCCGCTGAGGCTGTTTGTTAAAACGGTATTTCCAATGACTCCAAATGGCAGGCAGTTTCATGTGCAATTACAGTTAATGTTGCTCATTCCTGTTTGAAGTCCTATACTGCGCACTATATAGTCAATGTTTGTACTATCAGTCAGTGTGTTTGTGTGAAGAAACAGTAGTTAAATGTTACATTTTGGACTTAAGACCTACAGTAGCGTGTCAAATGTCACTTCCTGAGAGCAGCGTAGCCAGTTGAACACCACTGTTACCTTCACCTGCCACATCCTCTCTAGCTCTTCTCTCAGCCCTCTCTTCTTGTGTTCCTCCTTCCTGATGTTTCTATCACTTGGTATTGCTACGTCTATCACTACAGCCTTCTTACTCTGCTTGCCCACCACTAATATGTCAGGTTGGTTAGCCATCATCAGTTTGTCCACCTGTATCCCACAGGATCTGATTCTCTGATCAGTTGTTCTGACACTCACTAGTCCTCGGCCTCCTTCCTTCCGCTTAGCGTCTCAGGGTGCTGGAATTGGGGTGAAATCCTCCATGTGTGGTAATCCAGTCCAATCCAACTTTATAGAGCACTTTAAAAGAAGACAACATAGTTGAACAAAGCGTTTTCCAGTTAAAAGACAGCAATAAAATACAACACAGACAATAATAAAAAAAAAACAGTAAACATTAACAACAATGAATAAAACAACAAAGACTAAGAGTAAAAATTGACCAAAATGACTAAAACTGACTAGAAAACTAGCATTAATTTTGAAAAGCCTTGGAGAGAGGTGTGTTAAATGTGACTTAAAAACCTCCAGCCCCTCCAGCCTGATATGGAGGGGCAACTCAATCCATAGTTTGGGGGCCTCGGCAGCAAAAGTCTCGACATTGGGACAGCAAGAAGTAATTGGTCAGCCGATCTGAGAGACCTTTGAGGGGTGGATATGTGTAAAATGTCTGCCAGGTACGTGGGAGCCAGGCCACTCAAAACTTTAAAAACAAACAATACAATTTTAAAATTCTAAAATGGACAGGCAACCAGTATAAAGGAGCTTTCTTGTTTTGATTTCAGAGGCCTCTACATCTGCCAGCTTATTATCCCAGCAGGGTATCTGATAACCGGGAGGGTGTACGTGTTGACCGCCCAGACTCCTCAGGACTTGCCTTACACTCTGCAGGTATTTGGCGATTGCAGTATTCCTAACGACCTCTTCATGGTTACCTTTTGCCTGTGGGATTCCAAGGTATTTGTAGCTAGCCTCAATGTCTACAATGTTGCCTTCTGGTAGTGCAGTAGTAGTCACTTCTGACTGCCCACCCTCTCCAGTCTAATGTCATTGCTGTAGATCCTAGTGGTGTGGATCAGCAAATCAATGTCTTGTTTACTCCTGTCATAAGGCTTGATATCATCCATGTAGCTGATGTTTGCTCCATTCTGTAGTTGGGATCCATAGCCAGTCTTGTTAGTGATCTGGCTGAGGGGATTCAGGCCTATGCAGAACAGCAGTGGGGACAGAGCATCTCCTTGGTAAATCCCACACTTGATGGTGACTTGTGCAATTCCCTTGAAATTGGACTCTAGTGTTGTTCTCCACATTCCCATTGAATTCCTGATGAAAGCTCTTAGGCTCCTGTTGATCTTGTATAGTTCTAGGCATTCCAGGAACTATGTGTGAGTCATAGGATTTCTTGTAATCAATCCAGGCGGTGCACAGTTTGGTCAGACTGGTCTTACAATCTCGAGTGACTGCTCTATCTTCCAGTAGCTGGTGTTTTAGCCCCTCTGGTGTTTCTGCCAATCCCTTTCAGGGCCCTGCTCATGTACTGAGCCGTGTGCCGCTACAATGCCCGACTGGAGCTTAGCAGCTGGTTCATTTGTGCTGCCAGGCGCTCGTGGAGTCCAGTTAGCTTCTTTAGCTAGTAGGTGTGAATCATGTCAAGGCCTGGTTCTGTCCAATTCTTCATATTTCTGCCACTGTGATGGTTACTGGATCCCGTTCAGAGAGGATGCTGTGGTCTGCTCTTAGACCCACTAGCCACTGAGTATTGTTGTTATGTGTAACAGACATTAATAAGTAAAACAAATAATAATCAAAACAGTCTATTAAAGACTAAATAGCAGCCTTAAGTCAGCAAACACTGTTGTGTTCTAAAAGTTCTTACCTGCAACTCACGTATGTCTTCTCTTTCCTAAGAGAAGACGTAGGTTATGCTGTGAAGGGTTATTGAGGTGAGGGGCAGTGCTTTATGAAGCCTCTGTGAGCAATAACAATATGATTGTATTTTCTGTGCTCTGAACTTTTGCCAGAACTTCCCAAATGTTCAGAACTGATCAGATGGCACTAAAAGCTTTATCAGGATCATCAGTCATGAACTGCAACCATGTTTCGATCTTTCAAGGATTTCAGCCAGTTCAGTTTGGCGCTGCCTTTTGTGGCCTAAATCGGTACCGGCCACCTGCAGTGAAGAACAGGGTCCAACTCCATCAAAACTCATTTGTGCAGGGACTGAGAGATGTTGTCTAGCCTGCTATCAATGAGATAAAATCTCCTAAAGAGGACAACGAATCCCCAAAGGAGCACACTCTCCACCTGGAACATGGACAGAGGCATGAGGTGAGTCAGCTCCAATACAAGCTTAAACAAAAAGATGAGCTTCTCAAAAGATCCACAAGAAAAGTGAGAGCTGTAAGCTCATGCTAGACCTCCTTGCTCAAAAAGACAAGGAGCTCAAGAGAAAGGAACAACTGAAGAACACCTTAAAATAGGATATGGCTCACAGACATAAAACATGGGCGATGATAGTGCAGGAGATGGCAAAGGAGACGGACCTGCTCTGTGAGAATCTGGTTATAAAGGAGGAAGAATAGAAAATGCAGACACGTGAGGCAAATGAGAAGATTAAACTCCTCATCTCAAGATGAGACGGCAGATACGCCGCCTCAGCTGATCATTTTTTTACAATATTGGTTTGTTGGATATGTTGTTTCGCACTTTTGTGGGACATGAAATAGACTGTATTTCCCTGCAGGAGCTAACATCTAACACAAAGCACTAGGAGCAGGTGGAAAAGAAAGTTCAAAAGGAACAAGAAAAAAAAGGAAGAGGTGGAGGAGGAGGGAAATGTCACGTAAAGAAGGGAGGAGAAAGAGCTGCTGGAAAATGCGGAAAAGGAAGAGATAGAGAAAAACTGGAAAGAATTATGAAGAGCAAAGAAAATGAGAAGGAAGAAAACTTGACAGATGGGAGTGAAAAAAGGAAAGATGGCAAACAAAGAGAGGGCGATGAAACTGTAGGACGAAAAGGAAAAAAAGAGCACAATAAGGTAGCATATTGAAAGTTTACAAACAAGAGCTGTCATGGTCCACGGTCCTCCTGGACCAACTCACCGTTTTTCCTCTCTCTCTCCTCTTCTGCTCTCTTTCCATTTTCTATCAGTATGTGTCTCTGTGTGGGTGTGGGTGTGTCTTAGTGTTCCAGAGGCGGAGCTTGCCTGAGGTCTCCACCTTGCGGATCGCACACCTGAGCTGCATGCCAAGTTATTCACCTGTGGACTGTTGAACTGATTCCCATCTGACTACAAAAAGCATTTTCTCAGTCACCGCCAGATCGTTGCACCGCTTTTTTCAAGCTTGGCTTTAAACTAATGCTCATGTGTTGCTGAAGTTATCACTGTGCTCTTACTCACCTTTGTCCAGGAATCCCACATTGCAGAAGGAGCAGTGGAGGGAGGAGGTTACTGGAGAGACGTAAAAGTAGAGAGCCGCTGGGAACTGATAATTTGCCTGCCACCAACATAGTGCTTAAGAAAAGACTGTTGCCCTACCTGTTGAATACACTTTCTTTTCTAAAACTGTATCCCTGTGTCCGGATTTCCCCGGGCTTGACAGAACATCAAAATTTAAATGAGAGAGAGAGAGAGAGATTATCTGGTTATTCATTTTCAGCTTAATGTACTCATCTGGAAAGGCCAAAATACAGATAAATTATGTTAACACAGCACAGCTGAACAGAAGAACAATAAAATAAGGTCTGCAAAGCTAATTCCTGGTTGGATGGTTAACGAAGCTGTCCACGATCACAACTTATAGACATCTGCACTCGGTCAGGCCCACTTTAACCCTTGAATACACCCCTATAAATGATGCATACATTCTACGGTTTTGCCCCTTTCACCTCTTTGTATAAAATAAGCCGCAGTGGCCAATACAATTGGCTTTTATGTGTTTTTGTTCCTCCATTTAGGTTTGGTTTGATGACGCAATGACCGGAAATAAAAAACTTCCCTCTGATGTGTTGAATCTAAAGTAACGAGTCTGTTTTGAAAATGTAAGGAGTAGAAAGTACAGACATTTGTGTTAAAATGTAGGGAGTAAAAGTAAAAAGTTGTTAGAAAAATAAATACTCAAGCAAAGTACAGATACCTGAAAATTCGACTTAAATACAGTAACAATGTATTGTTGTGTGCTCCATTATTTGTACTTCGTTACTTCCCACCTCTGGTGAAGCTTACAAATGATCTTATGGCCTCTGACAGTGGACTCATATCTGTGCTTGTCCTGCTAGACCTCAGTGCAGCTTTTGACACTGCTGACCATAACATTTTATTACAGAGATTTGAGCATGTCATGGGTATTAAATGTACTGTGCTGCAGTGGTTTGTCCATGTAAATGGTGAGACTTCTTCACACACTAAAGTTAATTATGGAGTTCCACAGGGTTCTGTGCTAAGACCAGTTCTATTTATACTATACATGCTTCCCTTAGGCAGTATTATTAGAAAGCATTGTATACATTTTTATTGTTATGCAGACGATACCCAGCTTTATCTATCCATGAAGCCAGACGACATAAATCAATTAGTTAAACTGCAGGAATGTCTTGAAGACATAAAGGCCTGGATGACCTCTAATTTCCTGCTTCTAAATTCAGATAAAACTGAAGTTATTATACTCGGCTCTACAAACCTTAGAAACGGCATCTAACCAGACACTTACCCTTGATGGCATTACCTTGTCCTTCAGTAATACTGTGAGGAGTCTTTACCTTACAATATAAAACGCCTTGAGGTGACTTTTGTGATTTGGCGCTACATAAATAAAACTGAATTGAAAAAAAATCATGTTTTCTCTGGGGCAGCATGGCGGCATGGTGGTGGCACTGTTGCCTCACAGCAAGAAGGTTCTGCCTTCTAGTCCACCTTTTGGCCTTCATTGAGCCCTGCTGGCCTTCACATTTGTTTTTGTTTATTTCTGCTGTGTTCTTGGGTGAGTTGAAACAGATAACACTCCTTGGTTATTCATTGGACCATCCAACATGGTCACTAGTGTCTGCAAGTACCCCCAAGAAGCGAAAAGGTCTTTCCTTGATCAGGTTGAAGAGATAAAAAAAAAAATGAACAAACACAAAAAGACACATTTCTTTGTGACATATTTTAAGTAGCATTACATCACATCTTTGCGTGATAAAATCTTTGTTAAACATTGGTAACAACTGCTATACATCTTGTTATTTCCACTTAGATTATATCATTCTGACATTGTAAAACTAATCCTACAATTACAGGTTGGGAAGCCTCCTGTGATGTAAGCTGGTGAGAAAGGTCAGGGGCTATGGTGGTGTCTGAAAGCTTTCAATTCTTGCTGTTCTGTTCAATAGCTTTTCACTGCATGGCTCCAGGTTTCTGTTCAGTCACACTCCCCACGGCTGTATGAATGGCAGGCCCCACTGTCTGCCTCAACAGTCAACACCTCTCTGCGATGCCCAGATTACTTTGTGTGTGAGAGTGTGTGAGGTGAATGTGAATATGTGTGTGTGTGTGTGTGTGTGTGTGTGTGTGTGTGTGTGTGTGTGTGTGTGTGTGTGTGTGTGTGTGTGT
>JAVDPK010002309.1:1001752-1012853 GCA_034780415.1 Cichlasoma orientale
ATACAATTTTACATTATGATTATCCACACAGTACCAGGCTACGGCTATATGCTATCAAGATCTCAACTCACTTGACAGCTCCAAGATAATCTCCCAGTGCATTTCCAACCAAGAGGGAGCAATAATTTTTCAGGTGAAGCCAACAGAACCACATTGCTTGCAACAGCACAACTATGAGGAACTAATTTACAAAGTCGACTGAGTCGTGAGAGCCTTGATGCTCTTACTTGTGAAGGTTGGATCTGTCCATAAAGTACCCAGGCACCTGTCTTCCCTGATAGTGAGACAACATGGTGTTAATCACCACCGTGGAGGACCACAGGTTGGAGTTGAATCCGGGATGCTGCATTTAGCTGTGTGGCATATGGTCGCCTGCTCAACCTGTGAGCTAAATCGGAGATCCAGAGGCAACATTTTGAGAGAGATTTCAGCCTCTCTTCTTGCAGGTAGTGCTGAAAACTGAACATTTTACCTGCATAACACACTGTGGCAGAAGAAACCCTTGCCCTTTGGATAGAGTGTGCACCTAACCTTTCTAGACATTTGCATTTAGGAGTCAGGTATTGTGCATTCTCTTGTGAGGTGATAAAAATCCACCTCCGCCTACCCAGATCTGTCCCACAACATCTGCACAAGTGCGGCACTCAACTTCCATTCCTTGTGGGAGGGACCCGCAGGAAACATCAAGCCCACTGCACTGTTCTGTACTCCTGGGATTTAAACTGCTCTGATGATGAGCAGGTGTTTGTGAGAACACAGCAGGAGGCTCCTGACTATTTCCAGCAACCGTAATGAGAGTACCGCAACCTGTTGGTTGATTTAAGCTGCTGTAGTCATGTTGCGTGTTCTTATTTTGACATTCCTATTTGTCAAAAGTAGAGCACAGTGTTTTTGCAGTTTCAGGATCAGCTCCAGACAGTTTATGTGGAGAGACAGAGGCTTCTTTCATCTCCCTTCAACAACTGGAGAGCAGCATCTTCCACCCCACCTGGAGACAGATATGATCTAGTAGGCTCATACATGTGGCACAGCACTCCTGCGCTGAACCAGCCATGACAGAACATGTCGGGTAGTGAGCACTGAGCAGAAGGGTGACTCAGAACCATTACTGAATTTTCCTCATATAGAGCAGCCCCAAGAGGACAACCCTGTGACTTGCAGACATCACACCCAGCAGATGTATCACAGACGTCGTTGCTTTGATGGCTCATGAGCCTCGATCAGGTGGAAGACAATTGTTTAATGAACATCTGAAAATTTAAATGCCTCTCTGCCGGTGAAAAAGAGAGGAAGTGACCTGGTTGCGGCTGCTGCACTGAGTGCGCGGTTGTCAGCAAATGTGCGAGTGGGGAAAGTGTGTCTGTGTAGAAGCATCCCACTGAAGAGGCCAGCAGTGGCAAAAACTGGACTGACTGAGAGGAAGGTTCTTTAGGCACTGGCTTTGACTGTTAAACCAGATTTCAAAAATCTGAATTATTAGGAAGAATTGTGATTTGAAGTTAAGTTGGGCTTAAAGTTGAAAACAAAGAGGCTAAATATATCTTTTAAATTGTGTTATACAGAACTTAAAACTCCCAAAACAAGCAACAGACTAAGCTAAGAACCTTAATTTCCCAGCTTTGTTAACAGTAACTTGATCAGTTACCAATACGAGTATATGATGTGTTTGAAGGGCAATGCAATATTTTACCTTAAAGAAACAGGTAAATAAATAAAAAGTGTTCCAGTTCTGTGCTGTCACGTATCACCTAACACCTATCAAGGAAGATCTGTATTTACCTGTCTGCCTGTATTCCTGGGTATTTGGACTGCTAGTCTATTCTTTATGTCACTTCTGTTTTCCCACGCTGCCAAAATAATTTCTGTCACCTGGCCCAATCATTTTCTTTCCCACCTTCTGTGAGCCAGTCAGCCTCTGTACTGTGTGCTTTAAATCTCTGTCTCATCTGTCATTCTGCCTTTCAGACTCTCGTTCGTGCAGCCCGCCCCCTGTCCAACTCCATCTCATCCTTAGATCTCTAACTGACCCATTACAGGCCTATCTGTATGTGTCATTTGGAGATCCTCATCCAAGTCTCCACCTGCTTCATCTCTCTCTATTGTGGGGGGGCCCTGTCCTATTTCCTATTATTGTTGCACTGCGCTCTGCCATGTAGCTTCATCATACTGTAATTACAAACAATTTATTAGCCCAACTATCATATTAAACCACACTTGATGTAGTAGAAATCTATCCATCCATCTTCTTCTATTTATCCAATTCAGGCTCGCGGGGAGACTGGAGCCTATCCAAGTTGCCATAGGGTGAGAGGCGGGGTACACCCTGGACAGCTCGCCAGTCTGTTCCAGGGTGAACGCAGAAAAACAGACAACCATTCAGGCTCATATTCAATTTAGAATCACCAGTTTAACCTAACCCCACTAACCCATGCAGACACAGGGAGGACATGCAAACTCCACACAGAAAGGCCCCAGCCAGATGGTGGATGCATTTCAAACCCAGGACCTTCTTGGTGTGAGGCAGCAGGGCTAACCGCCACGCTACCATGCTGTCCCTGTATTAAAACTGAAAAATAAATATTAGTTAAACATTAATTAAGTGATTTGAAATTTCCAATCCAACCCTGAAGTTGGAGTTTGGCCTTGATTTTCCTGTATTAATGGAGCCAAGATGTGACCATAGTTTCCTCTGAAGACTTTAGTTGCCGCTCTGAAGCATTTCTATGAGTAGCATGTTTGATGGTAGCTTTTAACTTGTTTTTACTTGTCAGACTGTCTGTTTTTTTTTTTTTAACCTTTATCCATCTCTAATGTCTGAAATGACATTGATTGATTACATAAAGCAGCCTGTCACCTACCACACTGAAGAAAATGTCAAGTGTTTTGTAATGTCAGGATGCTTAAATTCCTACGCTCTGCACTTCTGAATAGACTGATCTTATTATCAGTAACTTTAGCTGCACTGAGTGTTGCAAAATATTTAGGCTGTTTTCACTCATGTGAAGAAGTGCACACAGAGGACAAACTTGCAAAGTTCCCCATGACCTCCCCAGCTGTCTGTGTCATTGGGTGGTTGATTAGGATGTTGCATTTTTGTCAGTGCTCGTGGCTGCTTAATTTCTGATTTGTTTTCTGGCACACAGTTTCAGGCAGCCATCAAGCTTTTCCCCTATGCCTCTGTGTCTGTGCATTGGTCTTTGTTACTCTGCTCACCCTTGGACAACATACCGAGGCACTGGGGAGACTTGGCCCAGGTGAAAATTCCTTTTAGGAGGTTCCCACCATCCCTGCAGCATATGGACACTGTTTAAGCCCCACTCATCCTACCATCCCTCACCCACCCAATCGTCAATCAAATCCTTCCTTCTTCCACCATCTGACCCTTGAGGAAGGCTTAAAGCAGGACTGTAATTACATTCAAACATGCAGCCTTTCCTCCTTTGCTAGACCCCACCCCAGCCTGAGTGCCAAAGTCACTGCACACCAGCATCTCCATTCATTCCCTGCCTGCACTAGATTAATCTCTCTCTCTGCAGCATATTAAAGACTCCGTGACACACTCACAACCACCGATACCTGATTCTGATTCCATTTAGTGGGTCACCAGGATGGAGCAGGGATGAGAAGGATAATGCTGCTGGAGGTGCCAGAAAGGGAGGCTGGTGATGCAGGATGGCTGGGCGGGTTTTTCCACTATTAATTAAATTGGAGAAGGTTTTGTAATCTGTGGACATTAGCTGCCGCTGCTGCAAGCTGCTGCTGGCTGTGGTTGGTGTACATGAACAGCTGATGTATGTAGTGCTGGCTGTGCAGGGCTGCAGGATGTTGATGTAACTGGCAGCGTGCAATACTTGAACGTGGAGCTTGGGCAATTATCCACGACACAAATGTGCATGAATATGATTAGATTTATGGTGAAAATTTAAACAACTTGACAAATTGATGGCAAATTGATAGCAGGCTAATGCCTCACTCCCTAAGCTCAGGCATAAATCAGACGTCATTTGGATTCCTAATGCAACCAGATGGTATGCATTTAAGTTACTGTGTTTTGCCACCGGATGGAGGTTGCAAGCTTGTTTTACTGCGAATGTACAATGTAAGTCTGCGCGTGTGTATACGTGTGCATGTCTTTTATTTCATTTTGCTGAAAGTGAGAAAGTGACAAGTACAGTAAGTTTCTCATTAAAAGTCTCTGCAGTGTGCTGTGCTTTTTCATGCAGCTCGGAGAGCATGCTGGAAGAATTTTAATACATCTCCAAAGATCCAGCTATCTTAAAATTCACTAAATATTCAGGTTTCTTGTCTCTGTATTTTTCTTTCTTTATATCTAAGGTAGAAACTACCCGAGCTGGCACACAGTGTGGCTTTCTGATGTACAACAGGGTGTGAAAACACAAGGCAGCGGTGTATACACAGTTCATAAATCCAATCTAGCACAGACTCAACTGCTCCATCCTGCAGTAGAGCCATTCAGTACCTCAGTTTTTTTGTTTGTTTTTTACAAGAGGAAGAAAAACGCTTTGGTTTATGCTGACCCAGGTCTGATCAGAAATGATGTATAGCAGGCACAACTAGCAGGGAACTATAATCGCCTGCCCGGGGCTTTTAATACTGTTTCTCCCTTTCAATTCGGAGGTCAATTACCGGCAGGTTAAAGACATCATTAAACTGGTGTTTCCTGAAGTGCCTCTTGCTCCCTGTCAAAATAACTTATGATGCATTGACAGGATTGATTTTAAATGGAGACCAACAGCGTGCCCAGAATGCCTCGGCACAGGCATCTATTTTCATTATGCATCGCGTTGCGTCTCCAGCAAATCTTTCTCTTTCCCTGGACTGAACATTGGTGATTTGTCATTGTGGCTTTTTTCCCTGTTTTCTTTCATACATTTTTCACAATCCGGGGGCTCATTGGTGGACTAGGCTAGAATTCAGCTGGCACAGAATTTCTGATTTAGATGAAGGTTTCCTGTCCAATTATCTGTTGGTCCTGTGTGTGCTTGAATTTCTTTCTGCACGTGTCTCTGTATGTGTTTATCTGAGCGCAAAAATTAGTCAAGCTATTAGTGGCCTATCTGTGTGCGGACCTCACTGTGTGGTGGCAAAAGATTGAACTGACAGATTGACCCATGATCTGTCCATCTCTACCTGCTCATCCGTGATGAGCTGGCTGTAAAAATCACATTTATAAAAGATTGTTGGTGCGGATGTCATATTCTAATCTCTGCTGCCATATTCCTATTTTCTGCCTCCCGGATATAAACCAGGCAGACCTGCAGCACCTCTGGCTGCATGCAGTCAGCTAATAAGCTGATTTTTTTTACTGTTTGGAAGCACAGTCATTGCACTTTAACTTACCATTAGTTTCGGGTCATGTTTTTTAATCTTGGTTAAGTCTTAGTGCATCGGATCCCCTTGTGCCCTTTCCCAACCCTGAGGCGCCATTAGATGCACCCTGAGTAATTAAAGGTGCAAATACAAGTGTGACAAAGCAGGCAACCCAAAGCAGGCAACAATATTAAATGATAACTTCATGTTTGTTTGTTTTTTATTCAGTTTAATCAATTGCATTTGCAGACAGGTACAGGACTGGTCGGATTAAATCCACTGCAAGACTTTGGTCCTGAAAAAACTGAATTTTATTTTTCTTTGTGTGGGACAGATGGAGCCAGGCCTCATTAAAAATGGCCATGCATGGCCTGCTGGAAGCCTTTCGCAATGCAACAGTTGATACTTGACACTGGTGATATAAAATTTTGCTTAATGAATTCAGAACAAAGTGATTGAGATTAGAGAGAAAGGGGGGGGGCAGCAACAAAAAGAGAGATAAAAATGATGAGATGGATGGGGGGGCAAGTCAGGGAGGTTTAGGGGAGCAGAAAAGATGGGGCTATTCAAGAGGGGGATGACATGGTATTGTTCCCTTTTTGCTTCTGGGAGTTTTTGTGTCTTTGTGAAGCTATGCCAAGTTGCTGAGCCCAAACTGCGTGGGGGTGAGTGTGTGTGTAAATGACTGTGTGTACTAGTGAGGCAGAAACTCTATGTTAAAATGTGAGATGCAGACATTTTTGAGAGAAGAATTATTCCTTTCTGTATGTGTCAGAGGACAACCTTAATTATAGTTGCACAGCAGCTCAAAGCAGGGACTCGAACCAAGCCGAAGCCAAGCCATGCTGAACTAGACTAAACCAAGCTTGGACCTCCTCCACTCAACATGCTTTGCGCTTTAAGCCCTGGCTAATTGGGCTAAAAGCAAGCAAAAGCCCCTTCCCAGCTGTGACGGGCATTGGACTGGGAAAAGAGAGGGATAGAGGAAAGGAAGAAGAGAACAAGAGGCAAAGACAGGGAAATTAGTTTTTCCCTGCATCAGTTTGAACATGCCCCATTGGATCAATACCATTTTTCTTCCCTTTTTAGACATTCTCTCTATTCTGTATGCACAGCCTTTTTTATTGGCTCAACTGATAGGGAACCCCAGATGTTGCATTTGCCCAGTTGCCCAGTGATGTAGAGAGACTATTAATGTCCAGGCAATCTGGCCAACTAAATAGGAGGACCATGTGGAGAGGCCTTCACTTGTTATTGCAGCATGTAGTTCTCCCAGTCTGTCAATTTAAAGATAGGGATTGGATGTCTCAAGCCCACCTACCAGCTGTTTTTAGCAGCAGGGGCCCCCCTAGCTTTGCCACGAGGATGTCAGAGTATCGGATGCAAAGTAATTGCATGTCTGCCCTGCAGAACCACAGATTTCATCACGCAGTTTGAAGCTCGTGGTTCTCTTTCTCATCTTCTTTTTGACCCTGATTTGTGATTTTGGTGGGAGACACTCATATATTATGTAGTGATACCATATGCAATACTTACATTATTATTAAATGAGGTTTGTGTCTGTCAGGCACAATTTATTGCATCACAGTGGTCCTCAACATTCTGCAAATAAAAAGAAGAAGAATGAACAGTCTAAGGAGGCGGTTTTGTTACAGCTGATTACGTGATCTGCGCACAAACTCGCCACATATTGCACAGTGCCATGAAGAAGTACTTGTCCCCTTCCTGATTTCTTAATTTTTTTGCATGTTTGTCACACTTACATGTTTCAGATCATCAAGCAAATTTTAATATTAGACAAAAATATCCTGAGTGAATAAAATATGCAGGAGAATGTCCGGCCATCAGTTCGTAACCTGGAGCTCAGTTGCACTCGGGTTATGCAGCGGGACGATGAGCTGAAGCAAATCAACAAGTCCAACTCTGAAAAAAAAAACCAACAACAACAAAATGAAGGTTTTGGAGCTGCCTAGTCAAAGTCCGGACTCAAATCAGATTGAGATGCTTTGGCATGACCTCAAACAGGCGGTTCATGCTCGAAAACCCTCCAGTGTGGCTGAATTAAAACAATTCTGCAAAGAAGAGTGGGCCAAAATTCCTCCACAGTGATGTGAAAGACTCATTGCCAGTTATCACGAATGACTGATTGCAGTTTTTGCTGGCACAACTGATTATTAGGTTTAGGGGCAATTACTTTTTCACACAGGGCCAGGTAGGTTTGGATATCTTTTTTTCTTTAGTAAGTGAAATCATCATTTGAAAACTGCATTTTGTATTTACTCAGGTTATCTTTGATAATATTAAACTTATTTTGATGGTCTGAAACGATTAAGTGTGACAAATATGCAAAAAAAAACCCTAAGAAATAAGGAAGGCAGCAAATACTTTTCCACGGCACTGTACATGTATGTACGTGTAGCTGTGGGCTCGTGGGTTGCGCCCCCGAGGCTAATTTCCAGATAGCTCAATAAATTCAAATCAGACACGCACATAGGTATTCACTGCAGACCTCCTACTTCTCACCAGCTGAGTGACAGCATGACTACTGCATGCTTTCTCTCCATTATTCAATAGCATTACTGAGAAAGAGGAGAGAACACAAATTAAAAGCAACAGAAAAAGACGGAGGGGGGGGGAGAGAAGAATGGGCTGTTTGTGCTCACACATGATGCTGGAAGCCAGAGTCTGTTTTCAAAATAATGGAGGAATCTGTCTGTTTTGCTTCAAAAAAAAAAAAAGGAGAGACAAATGAGAGAGGAGCATTACAGGTGAGAGCAGACAATGATAAAGAGAAAGAGGAAAATAGAAAAACAGAACAAAACAATTTACAAGAGCAGCAGTATCAGTCACAAATTACCAACCATGCGGATATTATGGTCAGGAGGGTCTGGTATGAATTAAAAAGAAGCCGTATTGGCTGACATTTGAATCTAAGTGAGTTTGCCACAAACAGAATTCTCTTATTATCAGTCTTCATGTGTCCCCTGCAGCGTCTGAGTTATCTCTGACCACAAATCAGGATGCATTCCAAACGAAGACAAAGAAGAGACCTGGAGACACTGTGTATGATCAGAATAGGCACTGTATCAGCATCATCTGGAATCCTGTCTTAAATGAAAGATAAGCTGAGGTGATAGCCTCCTCAGTTCCCGATCTGTATGATTAAAATGTTGTTTTTAATGCGTCGCCAGATAAACCTTTGCATTTCCACCTTGAATGCAGCATGCCCTACTCTTGGGTTCTTTTCTAGGAGCTAAGAAACAAGGTGGAGAAGATGGAAAGCTTTGGGAGCTCAGAAAGAAGTATCACTCCAGCCATTGTTAGAGCTGCTGTTTAGTAACACTATTTACCCTCATCAACACCTCCTCTGTATACCTGTTAAACATGTTCTTCTCCTGGCAGTGATTAGCAGTGACGGGTGAAAACTGCGATACACCAGTAGGACTCTGATAATGCCTTAGAGAGTGTGATGAGTTGGACATCCTGTCTTTTTATCTAATCGTGCAAGACCACAATGCTGGGCTCCACTCCAGTGTTAAGGATGGGGAATATTTTGGCAGGCTGGCTGGCACTACCTGAGCAACCAGGGACTCACCTGGGCTGCGTCTCACACTGAAAAAGACACCGCTTTGATGGTGTGGAAACTAGATAAGTACTTTAAACACTTGTTATCAGTGCCCACTGCATCTGTTGGTCGTCTTTGAGAGGATCTGAAAACAGATTGGTGAGGGTGCCAGTGCCGCATGGAAGCATTAAACGCTTTGTGCATTTTTGTTCCTTCACATTTAAGATTCTTCTGGCTTGCACAACTGTTACACTGTCGTGTTAAGTATATAGCCCTATTGGAAGCTAGTGTATTGAACTATTGGTATGGTACTTGAACGGCATTTCTGCTGCATCGTGCATCTACTACCAGTGCCTCGCTTGCTTGCAGAGATATGCACATTTTCCTGCTGTAACACAGCACCCACCAAAGTTGGCATGGTAAGTTTTCTCATGGCGAGACTTTCTATTTTTTCCCCTTGTTTATCGTTTCTCCCTCATCATTCACTGTATCCTCATCATTATTCTCCCATTTAGCTCCATAAAACAACCACAAACCATTTATGCTGAACAATGTTAGCCTGAAATAGGCTTTTGTGTCTCTGAAAGGCCAGTCTGTAATTGTGTATAATTGAGAACACTGTACACAATGCATTTGTGTGATTTCATATTAGTCCCCTTGAATACACAAAGCTCCAAGTCTGAGTGGTTTAGATTGGATCGCAACAATAAGCCGTACTCTACAGTGCTGTAATTATGCAAATGCAATGCATGTTTCAATCAAATCGTGTACGTAAAGCACACTCATGATGATTCGAATTAATCACAAGGCATTTAGGAAACTTACCACGAATGATTGAGTGCCGTGGAGAACGGTTTGGGTGATGTTATTAGGAATAGTTTTGCTAGTTTAATCAAAGCAACAAAACAATGTAGCAAGATTAGTTAACAAGCAATAAATCTACCTCTTCTTCCTGATTGCACTTTACTTTCTCATCTAATGAAAACTCATGCATTAGAACAGAAGAGGTCAGACATGGTTAGTGCTGTGGCACATTGATGACTTGCTGTTTTAACTCCACTTAATTCTGCAGAATTACAAAGGAAAACAAATATCTGAAGATTTAGATCCTATAAGGATGTTAGGGTCTCGCTAACAAGTGTAAATGATAGCTTGCTTTTCATCTGTCGCCTTAAGACAAGGTGGCAACATAAACAAAAAAATTACACTTATAAAGTGTTAAAGACAGATATGCACGGGCTGTTCTGTCAACACTCACAAGCTGTCGCATTTTAGACAGAAAAACCATTTTCTCACAGGAAATTGTGCTTTTCATCTGCACCTACCAAAGGCTCCGGGGGGGGGGGGCGGGGGGCTTGGTTCAGAAGCCCAGTGTGTGGCTTAAGCTAATAGGGCAGCCCACTGAGACTTTACTAATAAAGCTAATGCTAATTGATGTCTATTAATATTCATTTATGTTTATCCAGGGTTTTTCATGTCATTCTTAGCAGTGGAGTATACCAACGGTTCATTTTAGTAGAACACGTGTGAAATGTTTAAATGCATAAAACAAACAGTAACCCTTTAGCAGCCTTTCAAGGTTTAGCTTCAAATGGCAACTGTAGCCTTGGAAAATGTGCTGATTGTACATGTCGCCTGTGTGGCAGGCTTTAAGATAAATATGAAACATCTATTTTTTTGGAATTTGTTGTTTATTTGCAGCAACAAATGGCTGCTGGAGGTGTACAATCACACGTCAGTAACTCCAGTTATGCTTGAGGGGTATACTATGAACTAAGTCCAACAAAACTGGGCTTTCTTTGTGTTAGCTGGCTCCACGAAAACCTAAAACCCAAATTGGAGATAATGGGTATCATAAAGGTGGTTATCAACGTTCTCTGTCAAACCGCACTTTCTGTTTCAGGCTTTGTGTGCATTCACATCATTTCACGTGTCATCACTCTGCACAAAATGATCCCTGTGACCCCATTCAGAGACATTATCAGAGGACAATGGCAATCACAATTTTATTTATATAACACATTTCATTATGTTCAAACTCAAAGTGCTTAACACAGAAGATTAAAACATAAAAACCTGTATGGGTTTACAATGTTTTAAGGCAGAAAAAACAGCTAAATAAAACTTTACAGAGAAATAAAATATAAGTTAAAATACACACACACCCACTCACACTGTGCACAAAGGACGGGCGTGTGCATACAC
>JAVDPK010002309.1:1012953-1031240 GCA_034780415.1 Cichlasoma orientale
CACACACACACACACACACACACACACACACACACACACACACACACACACACACACACACAGCTATTGAGTGTAGGCCTATCAGATGATGATGATAAAATGGTGATTAAAAATCTATAAAGAACATAAAAAAAAATATAACCACAAAATGCAAGACTGCAAATAAGAAAAGAAATTAATGCTGCATAAATCATTAATCTTCGGATTTAGCGCACAGAGCGGTAAAATAAACATTTTAATTTAAGTTAATTATTTTAATGCTGAGTGCACTCTCAGTGCTGCTGTTTATTTCTAACACGAGTGCTGCACATTAGAGCTCTGAAACTTTAAACTGCATACATTTAATCATTAATTGTTAATATTTCCCACAGCCTGATGAAGGAGATGTGGAATTCACTTTAGTTTGTCGCAGATCAAAATTCAAATCAAATTCGTTTTGATGATTGAACAGGTACTCTTGGTGTGTGTTCTAGTAGCTGCAATTCAAGCAGTGTAAAACGGACTTAGCAGCAGATTAGAACATTTATACATTTTCTGCACCACCAAATGAGCACACAGGCATTCCTGTGACAATGCCACGCACAGTTTGCACTTCATTTAGCAGTTTTAGTAAGGTACAGCTTGAAAACCTGCACATATAAAACCAATTCCCCCAGCACAGAATCTATATCGCACTTAAAACATGCTGTAAATAAAAGACTCCGGTTACGTCTTCAGCATAAGTTACCACAGTGAAAAGTAAAAGGAGAGTCACTTTGTGAGACAGAAGACCCTGGCTTTAAGCTTGCTAAGCCATTAATTTCACTTGGTAGTACACCCCTCTGGTGCTTGTGTCTTCCTGGTAAATTCAAATCAAATCTACTACTTTTCTCTGTTTCACCAACTCCAAAGGGAAAAGCCTCTTTAGCAGCTCAGTGCTTTAAATGCATCTGTATTGACCAGATATTTGCTAATATTATCTGTCATTTGGTACCGGGCAGAAGACATTTTTAGGGCAATGAACTGGCATTAAAAGTAAATAATATCAAAATATATGATCAAATAAGCAAATAATAAACACTGAGATAAAAAAAACAAGGTAAAATACGTGCAAATGTGCAAATATGCAAATATAAATATATAAATGAGAAAACAATTCAAGTAAATTAATAGCTTTATCTTTCAAAATGGTGGTTTATCAAAGTGGGGTGTGTTTGAGAATTCAGACAGCTGAGTATGCTGGTATTTCGCACCAGCCAGTGGCAACAGGGGGATCCATGCACAGTTTTAGGAGAGGGCTGACAAGCACCGTTAGCTATTCCTGCTTTAATTAATGTATGGTTCAAACCAAATGCCCTTTGAGTGCTACCAGATGACAGCTAGGGAAGCTTTACAAAGCTAAAACGCTTCTGCATGCAGGGAACATATAATTTGGCCTCTGGATTTCTGCAAGTTGTTGCCAGTTGCCTTCAAATCTCGTATTAGCTGACGAGCAGACCTAGCAAACCCACTGTGGTTCCGAAGCTACAAGAAAGTATCAGAGGAAGCGAAAAAATTTCAACAACCTGACTCTCATGGAGAAATCAAAGGAGTAAATCTCAGATTCCTTCCTTGCTTATCTCAGGGGTTTCCCCTGTAACTAGATCTGGTATCACCACAAAGCCAGTACTGTGTAATTTTTTTTTTGTCTATTGTATAGACAGCCTTGGCTCATTATAATCATTTAATGCAGTGTTGCGTGTGTGCTTCGTAACATATTTTCTTCCAAGAGCATTTAAGTTCAAACTGTCAGCTTATAGAAAAGCTTCAGTTCCTTCTATCATCCGTCCAGCTTTTTAAAAGTGACACAATTTATAGTATAAAACAAGTTGTAACAAAATTAAAAGTCAAACCGCCTGAAAGCGTTACATAATGAAAATATTGTCTAATGAAAGCATGTCAGCTCCTGCTGAGTGTTGAATTATTTAAAATTAAAAAATGTTGTAATGATTTTTGTGATAACTATCACTCTATCTTCACAGCATGCATACCTGTGACAGTTTTCCTAATGGAAGGCAAAGCACTCATTTCAAACAGGACTCCTTCCTCAGCTGAAATCCTGGGGTGCTGTGATTGGGTGACACATGAAACTGGTGTCTAAACCCCTGATGTGTAATTTATGGAAAAAACAGAAATCCTTTATGCACTCAGGTGTCTAGCTGTGTGAACTAATCAAAAGATGTGCTGTGACAGAATGGGGCAAGATGAGGTATTTGATGTTTTGTCAGTTGTGGTGGCACAGGGACACGCTGGATTGCTGTATGATTCATCATTTAGGTGTTTTTATCAAAGAGAAAATACACTGGGGCTCCACAGAGAGGGAGAGGGGGCAAAAGAGAGAGACGGAAAAACAGCAAGCATACCTCTGTGTGTAAGTGTGTGCGCGAACATTATGCAAGCGCCATCTTTGAACATCCGCAGGGAGTCAAAGTTGGGGAAGTTTTTCTCAGAGCGGGACACAGTGGCAGATAGGTTAATGGGTAATTCAGCAGCACTTTGCTGAGCTGAAGTTTCTGCCGTGGCCAGACACGGATGTGCTCGGTGTCCTGATGAGTCGCCCATTATCACGAGAAGCAGTGATGATTCTCGGATTTTGATTTTGGTACATCAGTCTGGATGGTTTAGCTTTTAATTAAGACCGAGTACTGCTGATCACAGTGAAATGAGCAAGAAATGCAGAGATATCTGACATTTAGTTTGAACATAAATGAAGACTAAAAACAAAAAAGTAACTAAAAGATGTATAACCAATCTGTGAATGAAAATCGAGCAGATCATATATTGTGCGTGCAAATGTGTAAAAGAAGACAAACTCAGTAAGTTGAAAAAGCACCATTAATTCAACAGATGGAAGGTCAAAACCAAGCACCACAAGCAAAGGTTACAGATGCTGAAAGAAGGAATGAGGGGATTTTCTATACAAAAGGGTAATCAGGACAGAGAAAAGTAACAGGACAAAGGCGAAGATAATCCAAGACAATAAGACAGGAGACAAATGACTACCAAAATAAAACAGGAAGTGGGAAACAATAACAAAACAGGGATATGAAGGCATGAATGACATTAACACAGGGGAAACGACACCAGAGGATGAGACGGAGAACACTGAAGGAACAAACTCAAAAGACAAAGGAAGTACATGCAAATCAAAACACAGATAATAACCAAACTAAGAACTTAATATAGGACACTATAATAAACAAAGGTTTAAAAAACCCAAAACTTAAAACACTGGATCCAAGACCTAGGATAATGACATACAGGTACAGACCAAAAGCTGCAAAGCTACAGCAGAGAAATCTTGATGGGGTTAAAGTTGATATGACCAAACTGTTGGCAAACAGTTATTTCCACATCGAGGAGAGTGGGGCAATGTTAGCATTAACTCTTGGTCATACTTGTGTCTTTACAGTTACAGGTTCAATAACAATCTCCTTTATTATTCTTTGTGGTCTTTACTAACTATGGATAGTTAAATGCCCTACTATGTTTGCTGTTTGGAGTTGGGAAGATAAGTGCGCAGTGATTTTATCTGAGGGGATTTTTTCTGCCTGCTGTGCCGGAAATGGTCAGGATGAAAGAGTGAATCAAACCACTAAAGTTGAAAGCCATAAAACCGAAAGCTGAACTTTAAAACCCTTTGTAGCTGATGGGAAGAGCAGCAAAATTCTGAGATAATTCTCTTTTGGTTTGAGATTTGAGACAGTTGTTGTGAAAATATTGATTAGTCCAGTTTAAACATGGCTGCAGATGTGAAGAAGCAACGTTATTTATTAATATTTGATGCGGGCTGTGTTGCATTCCTTGAAGTGGGTCTGAGACCGGTGCCCAAATTTGAGATATCCCTGATTTTACCAAACTGGATCAGTTCAGGAAGAAAACTCACCTGTATTCCTCGCAGTACCACATTTTTCGAAGGAGTTACTAAATGACAACTGCATTACTTATCCACAATACCAGTTTAAACGATTGCACCTTTATTAGAGGCATACCTGGGGGATAGTATTGATTGGAGTTTGACTTAAGCCTACTAAACGATACAGTATTTATCCTTGCCGACACAAATAGATGATCTCATACTAACCATTTCATTACAAATGTGGATGCAGGTCTTTTAGTTTGACCAAGTATTCTTAATACCAGCTGCTCTGGAATCAATGTGCTTAATAAATAGCAGCTTACTGAGCCTGACCCCAAGGTCTAAGCTGATGAGTACATTTGTCTGAGTGAGGAAGCAGACAATAGGAAAAGCTAATCTCGCTATCATCATCAGCGCACTGAATCAGATAGAGAACGCTGGTGAGGGAGGCCGAGAGAGACAGAGGAAATGAAGAAAGAGGACCATGGGTATTTTGGTCATTATTTACACCAACTCCAAATAAAGAAAGGAAGATTAATGCTGCCATGGTAGAGTGACCGTGGATAATGCAGCGTTTTCTTTTTATGCTCTGTCATGTCAGATGCAGTACACTCCAAAGATTGGTTTCCATTGTGAACATGATGAAATGAGCCAACTACATACTTAGTAAATATACAAATGAAATTATGCTGTGTTTAAAGGAGAATTTGTTTCAAGACGGGCCACAAATATAGGTGATTCATTTCTCTGAAGGAGCTTTTTATTCATGACGTTTAGACTTTAAGACACTTTTTCTCAGCCTTAAGTCCTCTGTTTAATACCGCTTACATTACCTAACTTACCTAACATTACCTAACATTACCTAACCAAGTGATTTTGTCTCTTCAGATGAGTGTTTTTCATGTCACAGTGTTGTTATCAGAATTCTTGACAACTCAGAGGGAACAGACAAAAATACAGAGCAGAATTTGAAACCACATTTATGCAGAGACAATGATTGCAACTCTGGCGGGAGTTGACGGAGTCATTTCCATTTTGTGGAGGGAGACAAAAACAAGACAAATGTGGTGCTCTCTTTCAGACCTGCAGTTGTCTGTTATGTTGTAAAGTCTCATCAAGTTGAGATTACACAGCTTTCGCTAACAAGCCATCCTTTGTTCTCTTGATAGCTCTTATTGAAAGAACAGTAATATCCTTTGTCTCCTCTCAATTTCCTGGTCTGTTATGTTATTGTCTGGTCTGTAAAGCCTGCCCAATTAGATTTTCAAAGAACAAGATACATACAAGAAGCAACATGTAATGAGATGTGTAAAATGAAAAAAAAAGCACACTGGTGACGCCTTCATAGGCACAACCTATGATATTTTTAGGCTTTTGGTAGTGCTTGCAGTATACAGATTTAAAAAATTATGGCTGATAGTTTGGCTCAGTTCCAGTGCCACGTTCACGCAAGCATTTTTTTCAATACTTATTGGCTGCCACATCAAGTCTCTTCAGCTTCTTCCCTTCAGATTTTAAATCCGGTCACATGATCAGACTTTCTGTCTCAAAAAAGTCACCAGCTCTGCAACTCATGTCCTACTGGAGTCCAAGTCTCAGGCAAGCTCAAGCAAACTTACTGATGCCTCAAATTAAAAGAAAAATAACTGGTTTTTGTACAGTTACAGTACTGTGTACAAGTCATGAGCCACACCTCATTTCTTTAGAATTTACCAGAAAAATGGGAAATAATGTAGGTGCAGTGATTCATTAAAACAAAGGTGCAGTGATTCATTGTGCAAATGTAAATGTAAATACAATATGTAAGGCAAAAACATCTTGAAAGTCAATATCTGAAGTGAACACAGTGTGAACTCTCTGAGGCAGCTTTCTTGTCATTTCTTTAAGCAGTCTTCAGGAATAGTTCTCCAGGCTTCTTGAAGGACATTCAAAGCTCTTCTTTGGATGTTGGCTGCCTTTTGCTCTTTCCTCTGTCAAGATGATCCCACACTGCTTCAATAATGCCGAGGTCCGGGCTCTGGGGAGGCCAATCCATGACTGACAGTTTTTCATGGTGTGTTTTTCTATCCAGGCACTGGCGGTGTGTTTGGGATCATTACCATGCTGAAAATGAAGCTGCTGCCAATCAGATGCTTTCCAGGTGGTATTGCATGGTAAATCAAAATCCAACAGTACTTTTCTCCATCCATCACTGGGTGAAATGCAGCCCCAAACCATGACAGAGTCTCCAACTTTTTTTTTTTTTTACAGAGCACTGTAGACACTCACTGTTGTACCTCTCTCCTGACTGTCTCTGTACATATTGACAATTTGAACCAGATTCACATTCATCACTCAATCAGGCATACCTCAGCCTTTTCTCCCTGTTTCCCTTCCTTAAGAATGGCCACCCTTCCACTGAGACCCTTTCTAATGAGGCTTCAGCAAATAGTAGATGGATCATCTGACAGGTCAGATGCATGTCTCAGGTCCTGTGTCAGGTCTTTGCTGGATTTGTTTCTAAAGGACATGACTTTCAGATGCTGTAGATAATATTTTAGGCCTGCCCCGTTTCTTTTTTCTTTGTCCTCCACTTGTTCAGTTTCCTCAAATTTTTTAAGGACACACTGCACACTATCCTGAGATATACCGAGTGTCTGGCTAACAGCACACTGGGAATCCCCTTCCCCAGAAATACAATTGTATGCCTGTTTAAAAAATATATAATAATGTCTGGTCCCTTGGAAACTAAATATAAAGAAATGATGGGCTCAAGACTTTTGCACAGTACTGTATATGCAAAACTTTCAGCATCCTTGGACATTTAGGATAAGTGTACAAATTTGTTAAATTGTTAGGCCTTAAGTGCCTCATAAAACAGGTCATAAACTCTTTGTAGCAGCTATCAACTGATGACACCTGAGAGGCTGGTATATTCTCTGACTTATCAAACCTTGTGATACCAACCCCCTCCCTCCCCTGAGCACTGGAGTCAGGATGTACAATCTGAGCTACTGTAACTGATGTGTACAAAGGAGGAAAAGGTTACAAGTAAATCAAAGCAGTTATATCTTACAGTTTCCAAAATGTCATTGAGAAAGTTAAGAGTAGAAGACTGGAAAACTTTCAGATACAACTGCATGCCTGATGGGCAGAAAGGCAAAGAACATGCATCCCATATAAGTGCAAAGGAGCTGCAGGAAGGTTTAGCCAACACAAGAGTGGTGGTGAACCATTCTACCATGCAGTGCTGATGCACAGGAGGGTTCACATCCCGTCTCTGCTGTCAAACATTTAAGGTTTATATCCATGTTCCCAATCCAATCATAAAAATTCATATTTGTTTCCAACACTTGTCAGCTTACATTCCTTGCCACTAATGCAGCCTTCCTGTTATAATGTCAGCCCTTAGAAATGCCCTACATCTGCCCTCAGGTTCTTCTTCCTCTCAGTCACCTCCTCTGTGGCCCCTTCATCTGTGTGAGTAATCAGTGTTTGCACAGGCATGACTTTTGTGATTGTGATGACTTCTGAAAGATAAATCAATTTTCAAAGTTTAATATTTAAGAGAAGAGAGAGCACGAGGGCATTGTTGAATAATGCATTTGATTATTTAGCGTTAGAGACAGAGGGAGAGTCTGGACTGGCTCCAAGCCAGAGGATATGAAAGCAACAAAACAGTCAGCTAATGAAAAGGAGACACATTCCTCAGCCCTCTAGTTTAAACCTTATAATGCAGAAAGATGCCTTATTGCTTAAAACATACACAAATATTTGCCCAGGAGCCAGCTCATATTTCCATTGCACCTGGCTCATATTAAACATGGCTTCTCTCAGGAAATGTCTATATATAGGCTCCGATTTAATTTGCCTTCATAGTGTCATTTGCAGCTCGGTTAGTAACAACCTATCTTTAGTGTAAAGTGTTTCAAATTAGATTGATTAAAAAAAAATAGAATTTGGGTGGCATTAAGGTTTCTTCAGGAAACACAAGAATAACTCTGCACCTGAAAACAAAATCCTGAGGTTCAAAAAATATAACAAAGCACTAACGCAGTGAAGAAAAAAATCAGGAATATACTTAGAAAAAATCTAAACACTAACCATCAAAACAAGCTCAAACCCAGAGATCATGACAAATATGGGACTACGGACATCCTGCTGAATGTCTCCTAGCTGTCTGTTCAGCCAGAGTTTGCTCAGAGTATTCAGTCTAAATCAGTGAGCAATGTGACCGCTTCTGCAATTAGTAAATCACTTGTTAAATGATAAATAATTTTAACTAGAATACAACTGAATTATGTAAAAATATACAAAATCTGTGCTTGAGCAATAGCTCAAAGCAACTTGGAGGCAACAGTACACCAACTGGAACAGAGAATATTATGGTATAATTGTCACAGTTGAAAAGCTTCCTATCTCTCTGAAGAGGATGTTGTCATGTGAATAGAGCTCAGTTTTGTTTCTCAGCATGAATCTCCCCTCTCATTTCTGTCCTTTCACTTTATCTCTCACTGCTGATCCCACTGTGCAATCAGATATGCAATTGTTACCGTTTCTTTAGACAAAAACATGTTTTCAAAGGAGGCGGCTGCTGAAGATGAGTCCCCTGAAAATAAGGCAATTGTGTTTTAATTGCTTTTCTTCTGCTCTAGCACCTACAGTGTACTGCTTCGCTCCTTTTAATTCGTCTACCCCTCCCTCTTAATACAGAGGAAGAATAGAAGCAGAAAAATTAAAGTGGTGTCCTTTGACCCCCTTTCCTCTGTCCTTTCCACACTGCAACTAATGCAGTTTAATAGGTTTGATTCACCATGTCATTATAGCCTCAGACTGCATGTGTATGAGCTCGTGGGTATGGTGCAGCTTGAACGGCTATGAGTGTCTGTTAGCTAAGTTTCTGTGGGATCATCCATTTAGAACTTTACGTCATGCTGGTCTCTTGGTATTGTCCAGTGGATCTGGTTAAGCTGTAGCCTGTGGAAAATCAATACATGCCCTGAGAAATCTTGCAAGGAAAATGCTGCAGTCTTGGAATAGAGTGAAAAATTGGGAATGAGGAACAATTTCATAGGTACAGTATCTGTTTGCACAAAACCTACTGCACATGCCACTCATATATTAGGCTACGAGCGGTTTAGTAGATAATAATGATTTCCTCGTTTCGTTCAACATGTCTCAAATGTGGATCAGATGTTAAGCACTCTGCACTTTTCGTGATCCGAGCTAATTCTCTTCATATTTTACTTCAAAACCCAGATTAATATCAGCACATACTGTACATGTACACTTTTCATTTGGAACAGAACATCAACTCAAAGCTCGTTTGATCATTTCTTATCCATAACATCTCTTATCTTTGTGTATATATTAATACAGAGGAATGTAAATTAATTCATTTTTTGGGTTGCTGGGAGCAGGGTACACCCTGGACAGGCCGACAGTACATCACAGTGCTGACACAGAGTGACAGTAGAATCAACAACAAGGATGTGTTTGGACTGTGGGAGGAAGTCGGAGTACTCGAGGAGAACCCACATGGGGATCGGGAGAAAATGCAAACAGAAGGTTCCCAGCCGGCTACCTGATTCAAACCCATGATGTATTATGCAAATATAAATGTAGATACAGTATATGAGGCAAAAACAGAATGAGTTATAAGGTCAATATTTGGTATGGTACCTTCATTCTTCAATATAGCCTAAACTGTAATGTCACTAGCATGCAGGCTTTAATAAACTGCTCAGTAACTGGTAACTTGTGTCAGATAGAAATGCAGCACAGGCGTAGCCTGAAATTAAAATATTCAAATAACCTACTGGTAGTTCAGAAAATCCACTCATGTACTGTACTTTGGTAGATATCGCAGCTTTCCTGCTCTGTTTTCTCATCTAATTTGGTCTGCAAAATTACCTTTTCAAAACGATGTCCTCACTGTGTTACCCATCACTGCTGCGTAGGTGCAAATTTACCCTCTTTGATTATGAAAAATTCAAGTTCTTCATCCAGTGCCTAGTGCACATCGCTCACATGTGTAAAATAGCTGTGAGAGACAGGCATCCATCTTGTGTCTGCGTCTTCCTCTGTCCCCGTGCGTCTCACATGTGTCTCTGTGTGTAGCAGGTTACGGAAGACCGCAGACAGTGAAAACACATAGAGACTGCTCTTCTCACAGCTCCACTGATCACAAAGTCCCTGGTGGGTTCCGCTAGATAAAGTGAAGAGGAGGATATAAGGGAGTGGGAGTTAGGCTGGCTGCCGATGGATTAGCAGCCATGTTTACATAGTGACTGATTTAGTCTGCTGGAGCTGCCCAAAAATGATTTATTGATACTGTGGGAGGCTGAGGCGATGGTATTAGAAAGTGGGACGTAAAAGATATAGAGAAAGAAAAGTCAGGTCAGTGTTTCCCACATGCCGGCCTTTCTTTACCACCTTGAGGTATTATTCTTATCCACCCCAGAGAATGATGCCATCCAAAATCGATTAGCAAGCTGACGATCCCTCCCATACCTGCCTATATGTTCAACTTTTGCAACAATGATCAACTGATGATGGTAGTAATCCTTGTTCTGCTCTCTTGGCAGATGAAGCGACACTCCAATTACAACCTGCAGCAGGTGGAGAAGCGGTTCGTGAGCTGCTCTGCTAAGTTCACTTCTGAGGCTGCTGAGCTGAACAAGGAAACCATAAAGT
The DNA here is from genome assembly GCA_034780415.1 of Cichlasoma orientale. NCBI lineage: Eukaryota > Metazoa > Chordata > Actinopteri > Cichliformes > Cichlidae > Cichlasoma > Cichlasoma orientale. The sequence continues at coordinate 1,023,506 of JAVDPK010002309.1, forward strand.
GCACCTGTGAAATAGCCCACCACAGTGCAAGAAGGTGGAGTCAGTCTTGACTGCATTGTTCAGTTATTTACTGTCACAATACTAGGCAATTAAGATATTTGTGGTGGAGCACCTTATATACACACCGCCTCCAGTCAGCTAGCACCACAGAGAGGATCTCATTCTGTGGGAAACAGTGCTGCAGGTGCATCTATGTGAGAGAGACATAAAGAGAGAACTCTTGTAAAACAGCTAAAAGAGCAACCCAGATCTGTCATAAATACACCATATTACCTACCCATCATTCAGTACACCTTACAGGGTGAACAGAGCAGGAGAGGGATGATGGGGGTGGATGAATAGAGCAAAAGAAGGTGCACTGTATATACCTCTCAGGGTCTCATCCTGCCATTCTGACTTCTGACGGCTGACCTTAATGTGTGGAGCTGGTGACAGCCTTTAAAAGCATGTCAGACAGAGACTCTGAGGAAAGTGGTTGGTGTGATATAGGCTGCAATTGAAGGTTTGTGGAGTGCCGTGAAAAGCTCACTTTTAAAGCTGTATAGACAGATTAAACCGGGGTCTGGGTTTATTAGGCTGTAATTCTGGCAAAGCAGAACAAGTCAGAGTCAAACCTGGCTCAGTGACAATTAAAGCTTAATATTAGAGGTTATTTGAACGTTAAGCAGCCCCTATAATTAAGAAAACAATATCCAACGCAAAGCTGGTTGCACGACACAAAGAAGAGGAAAGAAAATAATAACAAATGATCACAGCAATTATGTAATTATGCAGCAAGCATTTATTTTCTGAAGGTGAGAGTGGGTTTCTTTATTATAATTTATCTTTGCAGCTCTGGGGGGGCAGAACACACACACACACACACACACACACACACACACACACACACACACACACACAGACACTGTGTGCTATCTGTTTTTTTGTTTTTTGCTTTGTTTTTGTTTTTTTGTTTTGTTTTTTTTTTGGGGGGGGGGCTTCTTTATCTTACTTTCCAATCATCTCTCTTTCTGTTCTGGCCGTCCTCTGACAGATGGAGGGCAGGTAAGAGAAATCCACACTTAAGGGAAGTCTGGTTAATTCTAGTTTAAGCTGAAACCTTCTGTATTAATTTCATTTTATATAGAATGTAGGGAAGTCCTACACACACACACACACACACACACACAAACACACACACACACACACACACTCGCGCGTGCGCACACACCTCTCAGTGGGGAGCTCTTTATTATTAAAATGTCTTGCGGTGCCCTCTAGGCACTTCTCCATCACATCACCTGGCAACCCCCACCCTTGCATCCGTGATGCAGTTCCTTGTTGTCATTAGTTAGACTAATATACCATCCTCTCTCTCTCTCTCTCTCTCTCTCTCTCTCTCTCTCTCCACTTCTCTCTTCTTTTTATGGAACTGGACATATATAAAGCCTTTTTTCTCTCCTGCTGGCTGGATTTTCTGAAACATACTGCCACTAAAAGCTGAGCGGAACATTAATAACATCACAAGAGTACTGCCCACTTTACGTGTACTGGTATATGTTTTAAGTGGAATTTGCCCTCAATAACATTTGACTTCTGACAAAAGATTTAATGGATGGATCGATTTAAAAAAAAAAAAAAAACAATTTGTGACATCCCCAAATTAATTGGCAAATTTTAAACATCTAACGTCACAGTTTGTGATCACGATCCACATTTAGCATATTTAGTTCCATCCCTGTGGAAACTGGACAGATGTGTGATCTGTGTGCAGGTTTAGGACATGTGAGCTTAGCTTATAGCTCAAAGCCCGAAAGTGGAAATGAAACACCTGGCATGAAAACTTTCAAGCGAGATAAACTTCAAAAAAGCCAAAACTGCGAGTTAGTATCCTAAATTTTTAACACATGGATGAAAATTGCACTTGTGGAAGCAAGTCTTTTGGAACTGATTATCTCTGAGCCTTTGCTGAGCACAAATCTTCCTGGTCTCAAACACGGTGTTTGAACTGTCAGCACACGGTTTTGTACGGACAAGTAAAAGCATCTCTTTCAGCCTTATAATAGAGTTTGCAGGAAATAAATCATCTCCCTATAAAAACACAAATACACATGTCATGTTCACTATAACAGCTCATTTCAAAAAACACACAGCTTTACTCCCATTTATCATCTTCAGCAGCACCTGGGGCATTTTGTTGTTGTTGCACATTTCAGCTGGCTCCGGCGTAAGCCTCCCTCTCACACCCCTTTTAGCAAATTAGACCGTTTAATTAGGAAAAGCTCATTTGTATCAAATCATTTACATGGTGCAGCCAGCCTTTGCCAGGATATTCTAATTGATTATTGTTGCCTGAGGTGGTGTTGGTGTGAGCGGATGTGCCTGTGTGCGCGTGTGTACTTTCGTAAATGAGTAAGTGACTTTGTGGTAATTATATAAAGTAAGAAACTTTATCAGTGCAGTGATTGCTGTGATCGTGTGTTCGTGTACAGCAGTGTAAAAGCATCTTACTTACAATATAGCTTTGCAAAACAGACATGCATGTGCTGCTTAACCGAAATTTTAATTTGTGGCAAATATCAGCAGTGCACATCAATCCTTCCTGTAATTTTCCCCTTGTTTACACGTTATTGAGCACATTTCTTTTCTCTACTCTTAAGGACCTCTTAGCACACTCTTGTGGTGATCCACGTCATTTAATCACCTCTGCGTGCACCACCCACCAATAGGAAACAAAGTTCCTTGATTCCATAGTTCCTTTTTATAAAGCTTTATTTAGGAACAAAACCCTCTCAATAGTCCCTCTAAAATGCTTCTGTTGAGCCGAGCCCTATTAAGGAAAGGAGCAAGCCTACTTCCCCATTGAGACTCACAAATGACCCTTTGATGAGGCTGCTCTTTGACCCTTTATACAAAGCTGCATGAACGGCAGAGAGCTGAGTGGAAGGGGCTTTGAAGGATAAAGAACAGAGAAAAAGAGACGACAGATTATTAGAATTCATCCAGCAGTGCGATGAACAGCCTTTCAGCAGCAAGTTCCTCCTTCTATTCAGCAGCTACACAACAAAGACATTAAATTATAACCAAATTGTTACCATGGTACCCAACGTGAGTAAATGTTTCAAATCTCTCTTCCCTTTCTTTGCATCTCAGAGACTTTTTATGGACATCCAAATAATTGGAACAGGAGTAGAAGAGAAAATGTGTCAGTAATAGAAAGGGCAGAACTAAAATTTTATTAAAAAAAAATAAATAGATAAAATAAATGAAATTGAAGGCTGCAGTGTAGATGCTTAAAATATCCTTCAAAGGTAGGTAGGCACATGCCCCTAGCAGGTACAACAAGAGGTACTCAACCACAAGCAATTATTTAGACATTAGAACAAAGACAAGCATTGTAAGCTATTAGCACAATACTGCACAATTATTTAGATTAAGGAAGTGATTAGCCTTGTGTTGTGTGAAGACTGGAAACAGCCGCAAACAGCTAGCCCGGTACTCCCAAAGCCGCCTCTAAAGCTCATTAATTATCCGGCTGAAGCTCATCTGTTGTTCACAAACAGACATGCAAAAATAATATATTGTCATTCTGGGAGTTACAGAGTATTCAAAAAACATGAAAAAAAAAAACAATTAAATGAAAGTCCATAAAAAGTCACTCTTTGTCTTCATGAGTGAGTGAGTGTAGGTTGGATTCATTTCCCACCAAATTCACAAGCGCGGGGATCTGTAACAAAAAAGTGAATCCTCAGCACATACTGAGGCTGAGCACAGCTCTCCCGGTTACAGCAAGTAACTCTCTCTATATATCCAGACGCATTCAGCGTTAGACACACTATAGTGGGCATACTTTATGCTAACCAGTGCTAACCTTCTCCTGCTTCAGCTCGATATTTAACACACAGGCATGGAGCAGGTATTGTTTATCTCATCGTGTTTCTCAAAATGTCCTAAAAGAAGAAAAAAAGGAAAAGAAAAGAAAAAGCTGCCTATTTTTTATGACTCTTCAGCAGAGTGTTCACATGAGTCTTGTTGACATAAAATTGTACGAGCCAGAACTTCAGCAATAAGACACAGGTTGTGTAATATCTGAATTTTCTTGTAATGGCCTAATGCCTCAGTACTGCAGGAAGATATTAAGGCATTCTGCTTTGCATTCAGCTGGTATGTATGTTTTTGACCGTTTGAACTGATTCTGCGCCAGGGGAAAAGAAGCAATTCCACAGCTCTCTCAGCAAATCAGGAAAATGACAACATAACCAGCCTGACTCCGCCGCCGGACCTTTGGATTTACATGTTGCTCCAAACAGAAAGTACTCGGAAATGTGTGAATATTGGGATCTGAAAATGCATGAGCCAGTTTAAAGAACTACTCGGTTAGGTTAAGCTACAAGGCTATTCAACAGACTTGAGGGAGAAACAATGGAGAAAGGAACTTTTTTTATTCTCATCAACCGTTTTTGCACCTGTAAACTGCATGAGCGCTCTACAAGTGTACATGAGGGTGAGAACATGGGTGAGTGCTGGTTGGGGGGGAGTAACATGTTGTGATTTACTAGGGTTTGGGCACATTGGTCCATCCATCAACCAACAGCCAGGTGGTGCAAAGGGAGACAAAGAATGGAAAAGGTCTGAAAACACAACATGGAGCAAGAAAAAAGAGATAAATGACTTAAGGAGATGCATTAATTAAAAGTTAAGAAGTAAGATAATAAAAGAAAATATGACTGAAAAAAGTAGTCTTAGTGTATCTTTTGAAGCTTTAAATACACTTTGAATTTGTTTCATTTTTTTGATGCTAATGTTTCACATGCACGCTCTTAGCTCCAAAGCTCGAGAAATTATCTGTATTTTTTTTCCCTTTACTCCCAGAAACCCTGCTGTGAATCAAATTTAGCTCATCTATGACAGAACCAACAGGCTTCTTCTCTGTTGTGCTCTTTTGATCAGATTATTCGGACCGGAGACAGGTGGTACAAAGCACTCCCTCCAGTTTCTGATGTGTCTTTGTCTCTTGTTGTCTCAAAATGCCAGAGCTGGTATGCCAACAAATTCATTTTTGTCCCTCTGTGATCCAACCCAGATACATCTGTAGTCACATCAGAGAGAGGGGACTGTGGGTAGAGAGAGGTGCTTGAGGTTCCTTTCTCTTTTGGTAATGGATTGGGTAAACATGAAGGGGATGTGGACAGAGATAACAGCACTGTTGTTAAGGCTTTATGAAGACAGATGTGAGAAAGTATTAAGTTTAAATAGTCATAGTCAAACATCAGTAATGAAAGCATGTTGACTCATGATGTAAAAACAGCTTTTATTAGACTTCATATCAAAGGCAAGCCAGGCTTCCATATAAATATTTCTCTACTGATTGAATTCTTTTACACTGTGGCTAGCTCACAACATAATGACAGCATAAGGCAGAGACAAAATAAATTATTAGTCTGTGCCATTCAGCATCTTTGGGGGGCAGTAAATACAGATATATATAAGCTGGCTGTCACCACCGGGATAATGGTATTGTATGTGCCGTAGTTAACAACAAATCACGCTTTCAACTCTGAAATCTGTGTGCACACGCTGGCAAATGAAGGGACAAAAATCTGGATCCTCGTTAACACGATCGCAGCCCCCAAATCAAGCTATTTTAGCACTACACTACAAAATAGCATAATCAATTAACAGCTTGTTAATGCTAGAGAGCTGCTGTAGAACCTGCTTTAACTGATTTCCTTTACCCAGCTGGCCTCAGCCGAGTGGCAGGGTACGCAAAAGACGTCATAGGAGACAGACAACCATCCAGCTCACGCTCGTGATCAGTTTAGAGAACGAGAACCTGCAAAGCCCCCAGACAACCAGCAGGTTCCTCCCAGCCAGAACCTTCTTCGCTGCAGCACCGCACCACCCTGAACACCGACATGCTGTCACAGTATTTACACCAGCATTTATTCAGCACTGTGTTTGTGTCAGCCTCGTGGCTGTGCCGTTTTATCTAAGTTTTTCTCTCCACCACATCTTAGAGAAAAATCCAAGTTTTTGGTTGTTAGATGCTTTCCTCTGTTTAACATCCAGTTGATGGGCAGAGTCAGTTTCTTTTGTGGAAAACACATTCTTGCTATGACTAGAAATGAGGCAGATAGGAGAAGGGGGCCTGTGGAGATCTGCCACAATGAATGACCTCACTTTCATAATGCCATTTTATTAACCCCCTGTCAACATAGATTCTGAGTATGAATGATTTTTTTTTTTTTAGGTAAACCACTTTAAATATGATAAAAAAAATAAATAAAACCAGTTTTCTGGACATTAATAGAAGCAGAAATCATTTTTAGAAACATGCACACAGTGGAAAAAATAAAGCAAATCCTGCAAGTTACAAGGTTGTCGTGACTTGAGGTTTATAAATAACTAGCAGTGAAACAGGAACATTAAAAAAAGCCCACATATTTCTGGAAATTGTGCACAGGCAGAAATATTATTAATATTAAACTGGAACACTAAGAGATTGTTGTGAGCTTGTTTTTTTTTTTTTTTTGCAAATGAATTTAATTGAGAAGGACTCCTACAGATTTTAATCTCAAGTGTTTTCCTGCAGCTTTGGTGACAGAGCCTACACAGTGGTTTTCTACCGCTGTCATCAGTCTCCCGAACCAACTTGCTGCTATCAAAGCACCTAGCAGAGGAAACTCCAATAGCGGCAGCTAAAAGATCTTCCACCCCACGATCGACACACCGGTGTCGATGTCAGTGATGAGATGAGTGGGGAGATAAGAAGAGCTAACTGGCCAGATAATGAGGACTTAGTTTTCCGCATTTCCCCTCCCACACTGCCACCGCCGGCCTTTGGAGCTCAGCGGAGCAGACAATGCGAGCTCACAGGTAGAGAGGAGAGAGAAGATAAAGTCAATACCTGTGACTGCTCTGATATCCCCCCCCCAAAGAAGCAGAACAGTATAAAGAAAACCTGCAGAAAAGTAAGATTTGTTCTTTGAGACATGCATAAAGTATAGGATTGTTTAAGATCACTATTGATCATTTTTAAAAACGTCTATTGCATAGTACATAATGTCTGTTTCTCTTCTCATGCCTTGCCACTGTTTCTCTGTCAACCTTTATTCTTGTGCTTTAATTAATTATCGAGCACTGACAATGGACAGGCAACAAAGACAAATCCACAATCCTCTTTTCTGTCTGTTTCACTTAAGACGTTATTTTCAAGAAGCATATCTTCGAGTGCCTTCTGAGCTCAACGGTTTGCTGCACAAACATGCAACAGGTGTTCTTTCTCTTTCAGTCGTTGCCCGGCTTTCTCCTGCGCTGACAGCAGTACAGGTGATTTTCTCCTCATTGTCATTCGGCAGTCAGCCGTGTATGAAGGTCAATACTTTGAAGGAGAGCATGAGAGAAACAAGCCAATCAGAGGAGAGATGAGATGAAACGAGTGATTGACCGGCTTTTTTTTTTTTTTTTGGTGTGTGTGTGGTGTGTGGGGGGGGGGGGGGGGGGGGTTTTTGGGGGAATACAAAAGAAAATATGCATGCTCAATTAGGAATCAGGAGATGAAAGCCCCATGTTGCTATGGCAACACACCTGCTGTGGTAGAATATCAGTGCTGCTTCATTGATATGGGGACTATAGGGTTTTAGGGCATGGGGGCTGGAGTTAGGGGATTGTTTGGTAGGGGAAAGCTGTGTGTGTGTGTGTGTGTGTGTGTGTGTGTGTGTGTGTGTGTGTGTGTGTGTGTGTGTGTGTGTGTGTG
>JAVDPK010002309.1:1037648-1095917 GCA_034780415.1 Cichlasoma orientale
TGTGTGTGTGTGTGTGTGTGTGTGTGTGTGTGTGTGTGTGTGTGTGTGTGTGTGTGTGTGCGTGTGTGCGTGTGTGCGTGTGTGCGTGTGTGTGTGTGTGTGTGTGTGTGTTCTTGTTATGGAAAATTGAGGTAGAGGTAAGAACTGTAAATTTATGCATCATTAGTATGGTGTTAATAAAGGCATGCATTATGATGGAAATTATATATTACATAATCTGACCCAATACAATGGTCTTGAAAAATCTCCCTTCATTAAACTTACATATTATATTATATCGCTTATAATTAATTTATCATTTAATATTCAGGAAACATTCAAGCAAGTAAGAGATCCTGATTGAACTGTAGTATTTTTAGATGGTATCATGTTGTATTTGTTAAGGTTTTCGCATTAACCATCTGCACTGTAGCTCTGCTGTCGATAAAAACAGTTTGAAACTTGACAAGATTAAGACTGGGGAAATAAATAGTTATTGAACACATCATTTTCATAATATTTAGAGCTAAATCATGTTTTTACTGACCATGTGTCCTTTCTTTTCATGTCATATTTTGGCAAAATTGTTATGTTTTACAGGAAAGGAACAAAATCTAAAACAAATTCCAAAAAAATGTACAAAGAAATTGCGCTCTCCATGGAGGAAGAACCATCACCACTGTTCAACTATACAGAGGTGGCAAAATTACAGACATTCTTTACTTCACTAGAAGTAAAGATACTTGTGTTAAAAAATACTCTGGTAAAAGCTGAAGTACTGATTCAAATTCTTTACTCACGTAAAAGTCATAAAGTAGAGGTTCAAAGAATCAAATTTTTAAAAGTAGCTGATCTACCAGCTATTTTTGTGTAAAGCTAACTGAACCTCTCCTGTCATATTAATATAATAATAAATCAATATTAATACAAGGGAATACAATTCTAATTCTCATAAAGGTACTCAGCTTGAACAGCTGTTATAGAAAACACGAGCAGATAAAAACAAAAAGAATTTAAGAAAAATATGTCTGTTTTCTGCTGCCTACATCGTACGAAAAATAAATGTAGTCAGGTGTTAAAATGGGATTTTGCAGGTGGGGGAACTCTACGATCAGCTGTACTGGTGCAGCGTGGGCAAAAGAGTTACAATAATGTGAGCTCCTGTAGATTTTGTGTACAGGCTTTGATGAGCTGCATCAGATTCTCTGACCTTTTGATGGATTTACACAACTGAATTCAACAATGATGTTATACAAGTTATCATAACTGATTTCCAACCCATAGACACCATCAGATAGGTAAGTGAATCATTGGCTTGAACTTATACTGAAGTCTGCTACCCTTGATGTAAGCAATCGCTGACCATGAACGCCACATCTACTCTGCATCAGTCCATGATAGTTCATCACTGTAAACTTCACCATAATCCTGCAGACTCACCAGTGTAGCCTGCTCTAAACTGTACTAAATATGCTTGTGAGACTTTCAAAGAAGGTTGCAGTTTGGTTGAACTACAATCCTGTTCACAAACACACACACACAACATGCACACACACACACACACACACACAAACACATCCCACACAACATGCACACGCACAGACACACGAACGCGCACACACATAAGTCATGTATGTCATGCATACCGTGTAAGCTCACATCCATATATGGTAAACAATAAGAATGCTGCTGACTGTATGATGTAACTGGAGAGTTACATCATACGTGCGGCGGAGGACGGTTTCCCCTTGCAAGTAAAAATAAGATTTGTGCGTCTGTTCCTTGTTTTTTTTTTAAATGACCTATCAATAACTGTAGCATCACTCTAAAATGAATGAATACATTTCAAGTACACTTTAAGTTTCTCTCATCTTTCTCTCCCGTCCTTTCTTTCTCCCAGTGTTACATATTAACTTTTTTTTCTCTCCCTGGGAAATACAGCAGCTGTACTTTAGCTAGCAGACACACTGTGTGACAAAGTGCACAGAAACAGTTTGTGCGTTTGCTGATATTTGTTGAGCTGTTAGGAATGCTGCATTTGAAATTACCTGCCACTTTAAAAATGTTACTCCTTTTATGCTCGCTCCTCTTCTGTAGCACTAATTATATGCTGAAGTACCAGATCGTTCCAGCCCACTTTGAGTATAGTGCTATCAATGATGCATTATTATATATATTTTTGCTTATTTCATTTCGTCATGTGCAATAAGCACCGGTGATGGATGCACCAACAGGACTGTCTTTTATGTGTAAGTTGCCATGCAACACGCCTCACACAATGCATGAGTTAAAGGTTATCGGTAAACCTTGAATAGAACTCCCGTCATTTATAAAGAAACCTGCTTACTTGCTCGTCAAGTTGTACATGCATCATATAGCCTAAACATAGAGCGTGTAGAAACATACTTGCCAAGTCTCCTCTACATCTGTGCGCACCGCCAGCATGGCCCATTCCGAAGTGAAAGCTTACCAGCAGGAAAGTGCCATAACATAATCCTGCAACATCTCTCAGGAGTTCCTTTTAATCCCCTCCTACTAAATTAAAGTGAGAAATTGAATTAGAAGCTTTTCTTGTCCAATAATACAGATTTAGAACAAAGTATCTGATAGAGAGCAAATACGTAGTCTCCTCTATTCTGACATATCCTCAGAAGTCTAATCTCTCACGTACATGCTGTGTTTGATGTCCAATTAACCAGAATGCACACAACTGAGTATCCCATTTAAACCCCATTATCTAGACAAGGGAAATGCTCAGAGCTACCTCAGAGTTTCCTGTCAAAATGCCCATGTTCTGCATTTCCAATGATGCCAGCTATTTCCAGACCTAAAGAAGAGATAAAGACAAGCAGTAAGGAAGGACAATAATGCTGCCAGCTGCAGTATAGATTTACCAGTCAACAGACTGAACTCAGGCTTCACAGCTCATTATCCTAAATTCCAGACATCCCAAATTGGAGCCAGTGAACACAAACTATTTAGATGATAATGGCTGATTTATTGGCATATTGTTCACAGAAAGAAAATTGAAGAAACATGTTCCATGAGCTCTATTTACAACTTTGTGAGAACTCAAACTGTTGAGTATGCCGCCGTGTGAAAAAGAACATTTTCACAGGACTCCCCGCAGTCTGGGGAAACACTAAAGGTAGAACCGCCCTTTAGCAGCAATAGCTTGAAGTAATCGTTTTCTGTGGAGCAATTTTGGCCCACTCTTCTTTGCAACGCTGCTTTAGCTCATTGAGGTTTGCAGGCACAACTCTCTGAAGGTCCCGCCACAGCATTCAAATCAGGTTGAAGTCTGGACTTTAACTGGGGCATTGTAACACCTTGATTCTTTTCTGCTGTAGATTTGCTGCTGTGCTTGGAATCATTGCCCTGTTGCATGACCCATTTTCAGCCAAGCTTTAGCTGTCAGACAGATCGCCTCACATTTAGAATACTTTTCTTATACAGAGGGGTTCATGGTCGACGCAATGACTTTAAGGTGCAAAAGTCTTGTGACTGCACAACAAGCCCATATCATCACCGCCCAACCACCATTCCTGACAGCTGGTACGAGGCTGTTTGTGCAGATATGTGGTGTTTTGTTTTCTCTAAAGGTGGCACTGTGCATAATGGTCAGATAGCTCCCATAACCCAAACTTTGTCCAAAGGACATTGTTCCAGAAGTCTTGTGCTTTGTTCAACTTTGCAAGCATAAGCCTTGCTGCCATTTCTCTTTTCTCTATTGCCCCGGAGAGAAGAGGCTTTCTCCTGCTAACCCTTCCAAACAAGCCATGTTTGTTCAGTCTCTTTTCAGTGTACTGTCAGCTCTAACATTTAACACGGTAACTGAGGCCTGGTGAGCCTGAGCTGCAGCTCTTGTTTTCTGCAGTTTCTCTGAGCATTGCATGCTCTGACCTTGAGGTGAATTTGTTGGGACATCCACGCCCAGGAAGATTGCGTCATTGTGTTAAAACACACGTGAACGCTCCAGATCAGAACTGCTGAGACCTCTGCTTCTATAGAGGTTGGCACACTTGCCGATAATGAGTTAATCAGGTGCATTTGATCAACAGCACCTGGCTGCTACTTAGCCTCTTAATTCCCATGGAAACAGGAAGGGTGTACTTAGTTTTTTACAAGACTTTATGCAGTCCTGTAAAAATTTTCTTTTTCACATGACTATATTTGGGAATTTCATAAACCATCCCCTTATAGTGTACTGCAAAGCAGTGAGCACCCAAGAAGGGACAATGACAAGTAATTGTCCTATTGATGTTTGCTGATAGATTTGAATATCACACAGTATAAGTCAATACTTTGACCATCCCCGTGGTCTTTTTTCTTTCTTTTTGTGGGACCTTTTTTCATGCCCACTTGTCTAGTCTCACAATATCAATCATTTCCTGTCAGTCTCTGTTGTCATTTGTCAGCTAATACCAAAATTCCCTCAAAATCTGTTCTATTACTGATTTCCTTTTTTCCCTCATGACAGACATCCACAGATTTGTAGTTGTAGCTGACAGTTAGCATTCTCTTCACATAGTCTTACACAGCGAAGTGCACGAGGCCACGAATGTGCATTACATTACCCACTTTATGATTAGAATCTTTGAAACAGAATTTCAAGCATGCTAGTGACCTTTCTGCTTAATGCTGCAGAGCCAGTGCAGTAAGTGTCTGAAGTCTGGGTGATGTGAGTTTGGTAATTGTGAACCTCTCTTCTCTTTCTTTGCTGGCTGTTGTGAGTGGAAGCAGTGAGCGTGTGCAGAGGTTGTGAGAAGCCCTACCATTCCCTCTAATAAGCCCCCCTGGGACCTACATGAACACAGCTGCAAGTGCGTGCAAGCCGTCTGTGAAGTGAGAGCACCAGCTACTTTTAGGGGGACGCTTGGCGAGGCAAGTGTGAACATTCACGCTTATAGAATAATGACCTAATATCGCTCTCTCCTCTGTGACAGGTTATAGCCAAACACAGCGAGGTTACAATAAGATGTCAGATACAATGACGGTTCAGCACTCAGTGCAGCATAAAATATTTCCCTCCACAACAGCCAGACTGAGGAGATTCTAATGCGTAACGCAGTAATTCAAGATTCAAAATTCAATAATTTATTGCCATCTCGACAAGTCGATAGGAATTTGTTTCAGTTAAGACACACGCATTGTTAAAAACACACACACGCACAATATGATACAATAAAATGAATTGATATAATATTGGTGAAGATGCTGGTCTAGTACAAAGCTTAATTCAGCTGCTGGGGAAATGTTATTCTTTTAAAAAATGGCATTGGTATATTGCATGTACAGCGCGCTGCTGAGATTGAATATCTTTTTATTTTCGGTATTAAAGTGTTATTCATGAATCATGGCGTAAAGCTCATGCAGGAGGAAAAAAGGCTCGTCATTAGCAGAAGTGCTGTGATAAAGCTGTGAGTCACTAAGGTGCAGTTTGCTTCTACATTCTGTTGTGCAAGTTTCCAGTGACTTAAGTCAACACGCATAAGACTTCAACTTAACCCTCGCTATTGACATACAATCCTTCGCAACAGCTTGTCTTGGTTTCCAACCGCGGCACTCAAGGAAGGCGAGCAGAATGTCATCATGTGTTGAAGATGGCTGTATGAGGCCATCAGTATAATTAATTTTCCTGGGAGCCTTGGCCCCTGAGCTCCAGAGCCTCTTTCTTTCATTTTATATCAGGTCCAAGGATCTTCCACCACAGAGCTAGTAGTTCTGCTGCAGGGGTCTCCCACCTTATCAGTAGCCACGTCTTATCTCTAACTTGTCCCTGCAACCTGACTGTAGGAAGATTAGCTCCCTGCCTCTTGTCAGCTCCTGATTTTTCCTTCACTGAAAACAGAAAAGAACCCAGCATAAGCCAAGATTAAGCTGGTACTGTGGGTGTGCTAACTGTGTTTTTCTGGGGGTCTTTCAGAGCCAAGGTGGGTAGTTTAAAGGTCAAAGCTGTTTAGTTTAAGCCTTCACTTTCACAGAGTAATTACATAGAGAAGACTAGAAGTTTGCTTGAGAAGATGTGGTACTTTCCTGTACAGCTGCTTTCTCTTCAGCTGAAGATCACGCCCTCCTAAATATATATTCCACTCGGATTCCTGATGTCACACTTTAACACAAAATACAAGGCAGGGAAATGAGTTCTGTGTAGAGTTCAGTTATGACCAGCTGTACAGAACTGTTGATCTGGGTCAGTTGCTGTCTCTGAGCTGTCACGAGGAGAGGGCTAAAAGAAAGATACTGACTGGACATGAGATCACAAGCTCAGCCAATTAGCAGCTGAAAGGCTAGAGTTGAACTCTGACCCTGATTGCTGTAGTTTTATTCTGCAGAGACATCTCATTTTGTTCATTAAGCCCGGTGTGGTATATTCTCTTCCATCTACATCTTACAATTACACAAGAATCAGGAGCAGGGCAAGGCCAAAAAAGGTCCAATCTGAATTTTGCTTCAGGAGTTTGAAAGCATATGAAAGAAAGAAGACTTTTGCTGAAGAAAAATACAGTTGTACGTTACGCTGGAAATTTAAAAGAAAAAAAAAAGTTCCAAGTTCCCTGACCCTGTTGACCTCTTTGCTCCATCTGCACTCAGTCATCATGACATTGATGTGTTGTGGAATGTACTCTCCCAGGTCTTTTGGACCTGTTTGTTGAGGTTAGTTTAGCATGTTGTTTAGCTAAAATTGTTTCAAATTCAGTTTGATCAGTTGATGGGTTTGTTGTAGGTTTTTTCAGAGTGAAGAAGAAGTCAGGAAGAATGATGTTATCTTACTAAAAAGCAAATTCCGAGAATGAGAATGACAAAAACTCTTCCTGTCCCCTACCTTCACACCTTTCCCTTTAACATGAAAAAGGAGGGGAATTCAAATGGGAAACCACTGTGTAAAAATCCCAACTGTAACAAAGTGAAAAAAGGCACACTTTTGCAAATTTGCAATGCCAGCTCAGCTTTTTTTTGTGGTCAGGTTCTGCTTTTAATGTTATATCTATTTTCAGCAACAGAATCCCAGTCACTGTCAGGGCTTCTCTGGAAGCTGCAGTTTGTTCAGCATTAAGTCCAAATTTGCTGACGTGTATGGAAATTTGGAATCATCGGACATCTCAGAGAAGCAACTTGGAAAACCTTTTAGTGTATGCACCACAGAGCAGTTCGAATGAATGAGGTGCCATGTTGTAATCCAGTGTCCATTTCTCTTAAACGCAGCTACGGTTTATTGGGAATGCCAATGGACAAAGCCAGCAGGGGCTTGGTTCAGTGTGAGTGGGTCATTCTCACTGAATTCAAAGGCGGTACTGTAACAGGAAACAACTATTTCAGCAAGTCAGCCAGTTAATAGATACTCTGTGTTAGGAACCACAGCTACTCAGCTGCAGAGCGACAGAGCACATAGAGTGGGGGTGACTGAGCGCTGACACAGAGTGTGTAAAAGTCACCAACACTCTGGCATTAACATCAGCACCACAACTGTGATGGGAGCTTCATGGTGTCAGTTTCCATGATAGAGCAGCTCCTGTAGGTGCAATGTGTAGGCGGCCGAGTACTTTTGTCCATATAGTGTACTTTGACTTTTTGTATGCAGCATATCACCCTTATTTGAGCCTTCGATTCACAGTTCTGGCACACGTAGAGATCCTGAAGGCTGGCTGCAATAAAAATGAAACGTTGTTCCCCTTCTACTCCTCATCTTTGCTACACACGGCTCTACTGTGTGTTTAATTTTGCACTTAACATCTCACACATGTAGCGGAGGCTTACTGTTTGAAGAGCACATATGGATCTGTGTTTCTATGAGAACGCAAGGATATTCACAATCCTGTCATCTTTTTTTTTAATTTGGAATGTTTGTGTCATTTTCAAATACTTGACCATCTGCGGGCATTCTCACCGTCACCGGGAGGGCTCGGACAGCATGGCAGCGGCTAACAGTCAGCCTGCTGTGTTTGCACAGGAACGCTGTCTGAAATCTGTCGTGCTCCCTGTTTATACTTAGGACCTGTCCTGACACGTGTGGGTCTGCTCCTCTCATGGGGAGGTTTCTTTGATCAAAAATAATGATTATGTTTTGTCATTGTCCCTCAGTTATCTTAATGTGTCCTCATGTAAAACTGTAAAATGGTTCATAAATGTAATTTATATTCAAATGAAAATCAAAACATATCCTATTAGTTGGTAAAAAGAAAGAAGGAGAGCAAAAAAAAAAAAATTGAACATAAATGTTCAGCTCTGCCTTCTCCAAAATTGCGTTGATATCTAAAGTCAAACAGTAACACCGTGTACTGTAGCTACACGTTAAATAACTCGGGAAAGATTTTTCTTGCAGTCACGTAAGTGAAGGTAAGTCAGGTGTTTACTGGACCAAAAACAACTGCTGTGTGAACAGGTGGTACAGCTATCAAACCTCACACCACACAGTGTCTCATTTTGCTCACACTTCAAAACCAAGAAGCAGACAGAAACCATTCAAGCACGAAAGGAACTCTTAGATTGAATAAATCATTTTTAATTTCAGGCACATGGAAAATGAGTCTGGGAGTTATACAAAGTGAACTAGCTGGAAATTAATATTTCTGCAATACCCATGTGAACTTAATTGTTTACTGTGGTTTCATGGTGCTTAAAGAGCACTGTGAAAAGAGCTTCTCTTACTCCACAACTCACTGCTTCATCCTATGCCTTTAAAATTCTTAGATTCTCTTTTACATATTTGTTTAAGTTGCTTGGAAAAAAAAAGTTCAAAGATGCCAAACTAATTTTATGTTTCTCATATTATAATTTATGAATATCTGAACTGTCATAATGGGAATCACATAGGGCCAAAGTATTGCTTCCTTAAGGTAACATTTTCAGTGATTTTTGTGAATGGTCTAAGTCCACATTCGAATGTGCAAAAAGAGAGAAAAATAGTGGGGAAAAAAATAGAAAAAAAAATGAATTAAACACGAGTCCCTCGCCACCACATGTAAAGCTTTACACATGTGGTTCTATTTTGAGACAGAGACAAGAGACAACTTTAGGATGACTGACAAGCAGCAGCTGGAAGGGAGGATAATGTGAGCCTGGAATACAGAGTCACAGGAACACTGGTGTCAGTCAGAGCAGCTAATTAAAACAAAGCCAGCAGTGTTAATGAGAAATGATTAGTGAATGCACTGCAGTTCTCATTCCTGTCAGTTTAACTTTGACAAACTTATCATCAAAGAAAGATTTGACGATCTCAAGAAAGTTTGTTGACAAAAGAGGATTGCCAACCCACTTCCGAAAAATTTGGGACGCTGAGTGAAATGCAAACCGACGCAGAATGCAGTGATTTACAAATCGCATACACCCATCTGTCTTTCACAATAAAACACAGGAAACATAGCAAATGATTAAACTGAGAAAATGTACCATTTTAAGAAAAATATTAGTTCATTTTGATTTTTTTTTTCAGAACTGGATTTATAATTGGCTCATAAATGAAAGTACTCTTCTATTCTTATACAGTGTGATGTTGGGTTAGTAGCTGGTAGAACCACATTTCACAGCTACAGAGTGATCAGTTTACAGCAACAAACCCCAAATTCTATTTCCCTCCTTATTTATATGCCTGTATTAGGCTTGGACAACAACAACAAAGAACATGCCGAATGACTCCAAATCCTCTGTTTAAAAAAAACAAAAAAACATGAAAGCTTCTCTGCACTCCACTCGTGCCATTTCCAAGTGTGCAGGTTGCCTTTGATATATGAAGAGAAGAACAAACCCTTTTATTACCATATAACCATTTTATAATTCAAATTAAGCAATTAAAGTTAGTCC
The DNA here is from genome assembly GCA_034780415.1 of Cichlasoma orientale. Lineage (NCBI taxonomy): Eukaryota > Metazoa > Chordata > Actinopteri > Cichliformes > Cichlidae > Cichlasoma > Cichlasoma orientale. The sequence goes on from JAVDPK010002309.1 coordinate 1,047,429, forward strand.
AGTCGACTTCTCCGGCGATTGTGTATGCACGGGTTTGTAGGAGTGTATGGCCTATAGAAGCTATCATGGATCACACCCTCACGTGCAATGAGAGAAATCACAGGAGGCCCATCACATGTGGAAGTTAATACTTTTTTTAGTTACATTGTATCTTTGATAGTAAAAACTTTTTTAATTAATGTCATTTGTAACAGAGCAACAGCAGCACGGGACATGGACATACAACAAGGAAATGAGAACAAGCCAAAACAGACAGGATAGAAGACAGTAAAATAATACAACAATATACAACATGCTGCTTTACAGCCACTGACAGTATTAAGAGAATGTGAGTCCAGCCAAAATAACAGAAAATGTCTTAGCTAGGATTTTGTTCTCTCACTTCTCCTGATTGTGGCAAAGACGTCTCACTAGAAGTCACAAACCCACTGCTGAGGTGGAAAAGTCATTATTCTGCAAAATTTCACTTATGTGGAAACAAAAACAGATTTTTTAATTACTTTTATGAATTGCTTTATATGCTGTACATCCATTATATATATACAGTTTCAGGAAAGTAATTGTTTAGTGGTGGACTGATGGCGTGCTCACTGCCCTGTGATGGCCAAAGTCTACACTGATGAGCGGCTGCATTCTTTAATATAAAGTCATTTAATCCAATTTTCATATTAATAAGGAGGCATTCCACTTGTTTTATATAGTAGCAAAAGATTAATATACAAAATTTGATATATGTACAGAATAAATTTCATACTAAATGTAAAACAATATAATTAAAATATTTATCTGACTGCAGCTGCTTTTCTCTACTCGACTCATTCTAAATATATATCTGATCAAAGTCTGATTGATTTTGTTTCTTTTTGTTTTATTGCCTGAGAGTTTCAGAGTGTGAAACTGGACGCAGTCATTCTGACTAAAGAATGATTTGCTTTTTGTCAGTTCGTGAGTGTTGTCTGCATTCGTCTTCACATCGATCAGAACTCCTCCCAGAAACCAGAACCAGAACCAGAACCAGAGATCTGCACCTTGTAATCCTCTCTAGTTCCCTCTTTGCCACTCCCTTCCTGGAAGAAGCCTTTTTCTCTCAGCAGCTCTTGCAGCAGATTTTTGCAGCAGGAACACAACTGGGCTGAATTCCGCTGAAACAGCTCGGTCCGGCACGCGTCTTCTATCGCAGAGATGTTGCAAGGAAACCGATCGATATCCTCTTTTGAATAAACTGCAAGTAAGCAGAAATTGTGGGTCATCATTTAAAATCCTTCCACGAGAAAACACACTATGCCACTTGTGGTATTTTTAATTTTCCATCATAAATGTGTTTTTGTTCACAACTTACAGGCAAGGTGCAGGGAGACATTGAGGATGGCTTGTAAGATGCACAACACTCCTAAAATTAAAACCCCGATTCTCAGGAGTCGTCTTTCTGCGAACACACGACCAAATATATACACAGTACAGTTTAAAAATATATAGCATAAATATATTAGTTTCTTTTTAGCTTGCATTCTCTCATACTCTCATACTCTTACCTGATTGTTCAGAGTTGACGGTGGTTTCAATTTCACTTCCCTTTTTCCCCCTATGCTCATGTCTCGTGGCGTACTCAGAGAGCTCTAATTCTTGAGCCATGGGGATATGCTCACAGTGAGATGGTTTAGTCGTACCTCGGTCTCTGCGCCGCGGGATCTGTTCTTACTCAAACTTTAGTGTTTTCTTGACAGCATTTTCAAAAAAGAAGAAGCTGATCTTGTCATGAGGAAGTACGAAGATTGTGGTTGGATGTTTGATGAGTCAGACTCTGGAAAGATGAAACTAATTTTAGTTCAGAAATAAGTTTCTATCCGCGGTTAATTAATCGCATGCACGTGTTTGCTTAAATAAATGAAATATCCACCCACCTTTTAAAGACTTGAATCTGTATGCAATTTAAAATGGTCACAAACTCAACAGAGAACCAATTTGTTAAGGTCTTGAACCCGGCTGGTCAGATTTGTTGTAAATTGATCTGCAACAGCAAGCATTTTCATTTTGTCTGGGGCTTCAATCAATGCGGTGACCAGATGGCAGTCCGCAGCTATGATTCTTTTAGAGGACAAAGGTAAAAATGTTTATTGCATGATTTTTGTTATGCAAGATTTTATTCAACAAATATCCACCAGGTTGCCACAGATTGCCGTGGGCCAAGGGGAAATGTTGTAATGATCTGGGTGCTAACCTACTTCCCATCTACAGGAACCACCAGCAAAAAGGAGAAATAAAGCGAACACATCACACAAGAATGAGCTTGATCAAAGGAGTTCAACAGATTTATTGAGTGCATTTACTTATACTCCCCAGAGCACAAATCTATTTAATTTGGGGGTCCTCAATAAACTTTTATCAAATTTCACCCTCAAGCCAATATGTCATTTTCATTTTGTCATTGCCCTGTTGCCATTTATACAACTGATGGAACAGATTTAATATTTCAGTTTTGAAAAGCTCTAAAAATACAAAATTTGTTTTTATACTGCCCCCTCCCCCCACACTTAATAGAGTGGATGTAGCTAATGTTGAAGCCTTGAGCTTCAAAAAGCAGACAAGTGACTAAATAATACGTGATATGTAAATAAACATACTGCAAATTCTTAAATATTGCAAACAAATAAATATGAGTTGTACAATAAAATGTATTTTTAAAAAAGGAGGAAATATAGCCTTCATCCTCCTGTTATCATCTGCCTGCAATGCCTTACAGACCTACAGGCAACAGGTTCTTCCAGAGCAGCCCGCAGTATCACCTGGCATTAAGAATCAAGCCTTGATATCCTTCAGCAGCTCTATCACCACATGCACCTTCATCCACTGCATGTACAAAAAGAAAAAGAAAAGGGGATATGGATAGAGAAGTTAAAACAAAAATGAACTGGCGCTTTTATTCCCAATGCCTTGATTGCCAATTGAAAAGCAACAGATGTTTGCCCATGTGAGAAACCAACTGATGAGCTGCATTCTCAGTGGCAGTGATTTCCACGTGAACACATGAAACTCTTTGAGAAAAGATGATGGACACAGAAGAGTTTGTTCGTTGTGTTTCAAGCTGAGTGTCAGGCTGCACAGCTGACAGGCAGCGTAGCTGGTGTTTCACGGCCATTCTCTCCTAACATGCAGGATTCAGTTTCCTAACAATAGTATGTTAACATGGAAAACTTTTTTTAATTCCGCACAAATGTCACATCATTTTCCTATGATACATAGTTTACCTAAAGAATAAGCCTGTTATAATAATGTAATAAAATGAAACAAAGCAGAAACAAGAGTAACACTGCTTTAAATTCAGGGGCTGCGAAATGAAATCAAAAATGTGCTAACACATTGCAACAAGTTAAAAGATAAACTGAAGACGTATTTCATAGATGTGTTTTAGTAAAGTGAATTTGTTGAATGTTACAACAGAAAAATCAGTGTACAACACACACTCATACACACTTTTCTGAACAGAAGGACAGGAAATCCCATGAAAACTGACAATAGTGAAAACTGTCTGTTGAATATGCAGCTTGAAATAGTTTTGCATCATTTTTGCACCCAAAGTTTATTAAAAAGGAGAAATATCCCACTTCTGACCAACCACCACCTTTGGAGCCAGCGCAGCCGGGGGACCGGTCTACAGCAGCAGGATGTTTGCATGTTCTGTTCTATGCTGTGTTTATAACTGCATATGATAAACAATACATTGACTCATTCATGTTACATCACAAAGGTGCTGAAAGTGTTTAAATGAAAATGTCAAATCATTATTGTCACTGAGGGCCCTGAAGATTGTGTGACTTAGCCAAGCAGCATCCACAGACTAACTAGCCAACAGGTTAACAAGCACTGAGTTTACCGTCCGTCTCTCTATAAGCCCTGAGGCTCCAAAGCAGCCTGTTTGGTATTCTTCATCGTACAGGCTGCAGTTTGGGATGTACAAGCTTGTATCAGCACCAATGGAGATCAGTTGAGTGTACAGTTTTGTATGGGTTTGTAGTACTGAACAGCCTCAAGAGCAAGCAAATACAGCCAGCCAAAGGGGAAAACACATTTAAGTCAGTCAAAACCTGTTCCCCTTAAAGCAAGAAAAACACAGTGCACTGTTAAAGGCTGTGATGCTGTCATTTTAATTGCCGACAGTTAATTTGATACTGTCTAAAGCTATGTTGGAGGCAGACAGGGAACACTTTTGTCAGTATCAGACATTAAAGTGTGAGCATATAGATATTCTCAGCTGGCAGTACCTAACCGTGCAAACTCAGTTCATATCAAACTATCAAATATACCAGTGGAAAAGATGCAGTTGCTATTTTCTGGCCAGTACTACATTCTTCTGTAACGTATCCATGTCACCGTGTAACCGTGACTAACTGTAGCCTCAGAATTTGAAAAAGTTATATCAGTGTGCATAAACTTATGGATCTGAATGACAATGCTCTATCCAAAATGTAGCGGTATGCATCAACTATATGTAGGATCAGCAAATGTCTGTCACCCTTAGCGCTAAGATGAAACAAGGAACATGTGGCTTACACATGTGATAGGGCTCCTACATACACTGATGCCTGTTAAGCTTACATTTATGTATGAACTCTGATCCAGCCAATTTAATTTTCCCTAGAGGTGAAACGCTTGGGAGGAAAATGCTAATATCTGTCACCTGAGCAGACTGCCGGTGTCAAAGCAATACTTTATCATTTCAAATTAAAGCTCGAGTGCTGCAAATGATACAAATACTGACAATGCTGTACCACTCCCACATCCTAACAACCACATATGGGAGTCCTACAGGATAGAGATGTGGAGATGGGTGAAATTAATGGGTGTGTTCAGATGGAGCAGCAAGCGGCTTGCAGGAGGCAACAGTGCATTCTAGTGGCCAAGAGGAAAATCATAGGTTGCATTTAAAAATGGGCTCTAGTTAGTGTCAGAATGGTGGAAAATGCCTTTTTATCAAAGGATCCTAAAGTGCAGCGACACAGTGACCCGATGCCTTTTTGTTTATTATATTATATGTTTAGATGCAGCTTGTTAAAAGCTTCCTTTTTAACATGTGGGACCATGCTGACATGCTGCTAAGGCTCAACTTTAGCTAACCTGACAAAACCAGGTGGTAATTTGTGAGGTTCACACTCATGAAGAGAGACTACAAAAGAAAAATATATACTAAGATGAGATTTTGAAAGATATACAGTATTTATATTTGTGTCCATCCATGCAGAAAAAAACAATCCCAAAATCAGAGGCAGGAGGCATGTGGCCATTGTACACAGTCACTAGCAAAAACACTAAGCTTTTCATGGATACATCCCTCTCCCAATATTCCATACTGCACATTCACATTCAGTTACATGTATTCGGATGCACTGGTGCAGGAGGGCACACGGAAGCATCCAGCTGCATACGCGCAGGTGAGGGTTTTTTTAGTGTGCGTTTGCACACAGAGCTGGTTTTTGGAAAAACACATTTATCATGGAAACAATAGAAACAGAAGTCATAGGTGTGCGTGTGTGTGTGTGGATGCATCCACTAATGCTTACAGTGTTAGCTGCCAGACAGGCCACAGTGTCATTCAGCTGGCAGGAACCATACACATGAATGCAGTCCGTCTTTGAAGGACTGTTTATTATTATTATTATTATTTAGAGTAAAATGTGTCTCAGAGTTTTCTAAGCATTCATGGCAACTAACACCTTTCCAAAACATCGCCTACACCATGGTTAGTGTGCAATGCTGATTTCAAACACAGAGGCTCCATACATCATGTGCAACTTTGTCTACCATAAAATTGGTCAGGATGACCAACAATTCATCTTCTGTGAATGAAATGAGCCTGATGTGACATGTTGTTTCTCATTAGTGGCGTGCAGCTCACTCCTTTCCCTCTTAAAACAAATACTCTGCCTTGAACATGTGCGTGACAGCTGGAGATGAGTACTCAGTTAAGTGGAAGAAAATAAATCAAAGCACAGTTGCCGTCTTTTCATGATGATTTGTCTAATTCTTGTATGTCCATGGGGGGAGGAGAGGAGAGGAGATGGAGAGGTAGCAGGGGAATGAGGAGGAAGAGGAGAGGGGTGTGTGTGTGTGGCATGGAGATTTGTGAGAGTGTACGGTGGAAAAGATGGGCACAGAGCAAGTCAGAGAGAAAGAGACGGAGAGAAAGTGTGTGTTTGGACCAGCTGCACAGCAAATCTGTTTATTCTGCATAATTTGGCATCAAACACAACAGACTGCTGAGTGCTTGCTACTGCTTGTGGTGCCCCATTAAAATGGAATTTATTGCTGCCTTAAGAGCAAGCCCGAATTACACATTTTTCCCTCTCTGCTCCATTCTCCTCTCTTCCCCTCTCTTTCTCCCTCATTTGCACTCTCTTTTTCTCCGGCTGTGGTGATGGTAGCGCCTCCAATTCTTGCACCAGCTGTCAGACAAGTCAGAACGTCTCATTACAGACCCAAACAGGCAGGTATTGTAGGCATGCCTGCCCACAAGTCAGCCGTCACTACCCTCTCCGCTGTCACCTGAGTGAGTGGCGCTCAGACGTCACTCGAAAGAACCTGGAGTTTTCATGGATGTCACGAAAATGTCGTGGCAAGAAACCATCATATACTAAACCTTACAGGTGGAAACTAATGTTTGTGTTTTGTTGTCCTGCTCTTTTCCCACTTATTTGGTCAAAAGATGTCATTTAAACACGCAGGGCAGCTTCTAATAATCAAATATCTGGTTGAGCTGTGGGACACGTCAGTCTGCTAACCTGTGAACGTTTCCATTTACACTTGTAACCAGGACTTGTACGGCAAAGAGAGCGCAAACTCTGTGCCCACACCTCGCAACATAAATCTCCTCAACCAATGATAAATTCATATTTAATGACCATTGCCATCGTCTGGGAAGGAGGTGCATTCTTTCATTATTGCCTCTTTCCCCTGCTGCTTGGTTGAGATAATTGATTTCTCTGTGGTAACAAGGTATCGACCACAAATGGTAGCCAGCTAAGACAGCGGCTCGATTCAAAGGAGGGGTGGAGAGGGAGTGGGGGAAAAGGGAACAAGCGATAAAACTGGAGAAGAGAGCGAGAGCGCAAGAGTTCTGAAAGTCAAAAAGCCATGCAATTATTTGCAGTTAAGAAAACACACCAGCTTTAGGTGTAGATTGCACAATGATTCTTGTCCCGTTTTCAGGGTTTTTAAAAGGCAGAACATAGTTTGGTATTTCAGCTGTTCACAGTGCTGTGCATTTAATCCGCCAAATGGAAAGCATATTGATCACACAATCTGTCACATAATTCATTGAAAAGAGTGTCAGAAACAAATCTGGAGGACCACTTTTCAAGCACATGCTTAGCCTGCTAAGGAAGCGGTATATTGGCCCTTATTATGAATATGCAGCACTGTACCTTTGCTCCACAAAACCTGATTTAACAGCTCTTTTAGCCCAGCTTATTTTTATGTGATTTTAGAAGTACACCACAATGATGCCTTGCCTAATTCACATATAAATCTTCCACTCTGAAAATCAAGCTCTCCAACACAACACAGGATGAATGTGGAAGGACATGCAAACAGCATTTCTCTGGTGCTTAACTTGACTTTTTGCCTTCAGAAATGTATTGATTAGATGCATGATCAGATGTTTAGAACTGACAGGCATCTGTTTATTTAGCATCACCCTGACCTTAAGCAGGCATTGCTGTAGACAACTTGTACATGCTGCACAGCTGAAGCTCGACACATACACTTTATTTTCATTCAATAACAGCAATAACTAAACTGCATGGATTGAGTAATGTATTGATTATATTCAGCTTCCAGAGATGGTGGTGGTAGTATTGTTGTTTGCCATCACTGCCTGCAATTCACTGTATAAATAGAGGAATTAAACAGTGTTGTTGTTGTTGTTGTTGTTATGTGTTTACCAGCTTACACTGTAATTTATTTAAGAGGTCTTAATTGGACTACTTACTCATTTGGCCCTCGCTGGTCCCATAGCAGAACGGAGCTCTATCACTGCACACTGGGGCATGCTGGAATATGGAGCTACAGAGACACACTGCACACAGCCAGCTGTTTGATGTCTGCAACCGCCGAGCATATGCTGCACCGTACAGCATAAATAAACACACAATCCCCCGATGAGAGGACAGATCGACACACAGGAGACCTTATTTCAGGCTAATGAACTATTAATGCTGATTTGAAATTCAAACATTTTTGGAGGGTCTCTCTTTTTTTTTTTTTTGCAGTCATTCGAGGCTCAGTGTGTGTGAGACAGAGAGAATGAAGGGAAGAGAGAACAAACCAATTTAGATGAACTATGCGCACTCTATTTTCACACACGCACTCACTCAAAACAGCTGGGCTTAGATCTCTGAGGGCCTGATGTGTTGCTGAAGCTCTGTATTAAATGAGGCCATAGAAAATCTATGTCAATGGGTTCAGCCTGGCTTAGCACTCTCCACAGTAACTGTTAATGGAATAACTATAAGATGTATAAATGATCACTGCTTTAATTCATAATAATGTTGGACCTCATCGCCTGCCCATTCAGCCCAACAGATTATGGAAATAGCTGTAATGACTATTGGAACAATGAGCCAAATTGCATTATCATTCAGCACCACGTCAGCTTTGGAATAGCTGGTACTGTGCTTTTGCCCTTTCACTGAAGATCTTCAATAGCAATGGCCAACATTCAATTTACACCAGGAAAAATGAAGTGTTAAACATGAAAGGTTTTGGGGCTGTGCATTAATAACCTACTGAGTTAATAGTGTAATACTAATCCATGTTCAAGTATAAGAGGGGTTTTGTTTAGGTTGAATTACCAGTAACAATCATATCCTGCACGTCTGGCCTTTCATGCTCTACAGTCTTATTTCAGCAGGGTGCCTCAACCCACATTTCCACATCTCATGCACGAACACCACCTACTAACACAAAAGAAATAGTCTATTTTTATTTTTAGCTCAGGCACTGACTTTTATTTTATCTTATATGTGCTAAGACAAAAGCATGAATCTTAACATTCCATTCACAGAATCTCTGGTAGAATACAATCATTTACACATTTAGATGAAAAGCAGCACATAAAAGAATACATGTACAAGAATGTATCAAATATGTATAAAACAATGTAGTATTACAGGGTTCTTACAACCACAAACAGCTGGATGTGTTCATGAGTCAAAACGGTGTTTCAGGTTTTGGCCAAATGGACATCTCACCCTAAATACCACCATGTGACCCGGCATCACCACACTGACATCTGCTACAGGTGATGAGAGCTGAAGACTGATCCTTTTAGTCTGGTGTGTGTGTGTGTGTGTTTTGCTGTTTGTTTTATTGTTAGTTTAATGGTGCAAGAAAGCTTCTGTGGTTACAAATACGCATGCAAATTAGTTTTCACAGTAACACATTTAAGCAGCTTGAGCTTTTATTTTGTGATGACCACATAAATGTGAGTCACGGGTCTCTTGCCTTAACTGTTCTACGTTAGCAGAGTACCTTCTTCTAAATATATCAAATTAAAGGAGTGTCAGGATGTCTGACTGGTTACGTGCATAACCATACAGTATGGTGTCTTTATTGGTTAAGGATTGCATATGGAAAGTGGTGCAACAGCAGCCTCTAGTGGTAAATGTTATCATGTAGAAAATACACTTTGGTTTTTACAGTGTGCAAAATGCATCCTAATTTCCCAACTGGTATCAGTGTTTACATAGAGTATTTTTAAAGTACTTAAAAGTTGCTGTTTTTTTTCCCAAAAACTGCCATGATTGGTATAGATCAGAGCATATTAACATTAATATATAAACAAAACATAAAACCATTGTTTTAATGACAAGGCAACCAAAGCAAAAAAATAAGACAAAATAAAAATAAAAGGACTAGCCAATAATGCCGCTTCTTACGTCTTTGTTCATTCTAGCTGTGTGTGCTTTTCATGTGTGCTGGTGCATACCAATGACTTCCAACAGTCTATGGTGTATCCATATATCTGTGATTATAATCACATGTTCAACGGAAAAAACAAAAACAAAAAAACAAACAAAAGCAATGGAAACAGCTTTGAAAGTCACATGAATCCCTGAATTAGTGTAGGATGGTTGCTTGGTCATTAAAACTCTTACAATAATAGACATGGCCAACAGTAAAACATTAGTAATCAAAGATAGAAAAAAAACAACCTACATTCTCTCATTTTTTCAAAACAAAAAAAAAGAATCTTGTTAGAAAGTCCTCTAAAAAAAATCTCTTTAGTAATAAAATGTGCTAAAATTGCATAGTGGTATTCCAACATGATTATATAAATATATATGTTCATTTACTGCAGTACGTAACCTAGTATAATGGTTTTCCCTTTATTTACCATTACTTCAGCTGGGGAGAAGCGAAGAAGCTTCCCTGGCGATTAGGGGCAGATGTTGCTTTGCTCTTGCTTCCAAATCTAAGGGTGAGGTGGTCACAGTGGGAGAGAGAGCACACAGAATTTACAGGTCAATAATAGTAATTTTAGCAAAACAAACAACTGAATCACTGTGAAGATTAATATTTAGAAGGAAAACTAGGGATCCATTCCTTATATGTAGATAACTGAGTTAATTTGATTATCACATTTTATGCAGGCAGTAATGTGACTTTCACATGACTTGCAGTGACCTGAAAAACTTTTATAATTCGATTTTTTTGTGTGGAGACAATGTGAATATCAGTCACTTCTGTTTAATGTAAAGATCTGAACTCTCTTTACTGTAAAATCTTAACTCAAATTTATAGCCTTGAGTTAATGCCATAAATTTGCATTAGGGTACCCGCAGGAGGTTTTATTTCCCAGGATAACAGAATAACAACGGGCCTGTTCTAGTCGAGTCCTGCCAGTGCCCCAGCATGTGCAATATGCCACTGAAGCAGCTTAAATAGGCTCTACTCATAATTATTTGATTGAGTTTTTTTTTAACACTTGTACACTGACACTGTCTACATGTGTTCTATCTTTTGGCACCTATGAATGCAAGAACACTAATAAACTTTTTTTTTTTTTTTTAAATAAAGTATGTGGATTTTGATAACATTTTAAAGGTCTCACCAAAAATGTTTTTCTGTTTTGAATCAGTCATGATATTTCAACATTATAATACAACATTATATTGCATCAAAGCAACCTAAATGTTTCTCACACATAATGACAAGTCCTGAACCGCCCCCATGATGATGCTCAGTAAGGCTATATTATGTCAGCTATTAAGGCTGTTTGCCAGTTGATGTGTTATATACAGTACCAACCAAATTCTAGCCAATATCCATCCATTCATCTATTTTCTTCTTACTATCCAATAGTAAACAGAAAAAACCAACAGTTTGCAAAAAATCTGTCTGCCTTTAGCTTAGCTTAGCTCAGCGTGTGTTTTGGTCCTTCCTGAAGCTTATCTTACTGAGGGCAGAAATGTTAAAAAAAAAAAACTGTCAGATTTGAATTTGATTAATTTAAATGGCTAATATTTCAGCCTGGATTAGGCTAAGAGATGTATGAATCTAGTGGCCCTGCTTTGTCCTTGTTTAGCATGAAAAAGAGTGATGAGCGAACTCACAAGGTGGTACTGGAGAGGGTCTGCTTCATGCGCTGAGACAGTGAGCTGGAAGAAGGTGTTTTGGCCATCATCTGGTGCTCTGGAGTCGTCACTGGCCCCAGTATGCTCACTACAGATACACCCATAGATCAACAGAATCTCAGTTTAGCCAGAAAATATTGTCAAATATGTTGAGTATAAATGCTGAAAAACGGATTAATGGTGGTTGGTTTTATTCCCTTATTATCATATACCCATTTGTTCTACCAGTTCTAAAATCTAATTAAACCCAATGTTATCAGGGTATTCATTTTAGAGGAGCCTTAATGTACATTTCATCGATTTACCTTTGTGGTTTGGAGTGTCCGTGTTGTGCGCATTGTCAATGCTTGCATTATCTGGATAAGCAAACTGGCTCCAATAGCTGCCTGGAATACTGAGCAAGCGCTCCACAACCTAAGAAGACAGAAAATAAATCCATTATTTATAGTCAAACACACTGAAGGACAGAAACACTGATCACAAAGGCACAGCCATATACATGAACTATGTGCTACTTTACAAGATACACATTAGGGCTCTGAACATAATAATATATATGCAGAGAAGTTATTGCTTATTGTTCACTTCACCCTTGGCTGTCTGTTGGTATCACGCAGGATGGTCATAGGGTCTGGGTCGGGAACAGCATGACCCACAAGGGTAGGGCCAAAAACCCTGGCCAGGTTGTTTACATCCATCTTGGTATCCACACTCTGAGACACCCTAAGAATAGAAAGAAAAGAAGGAGAATTTCTATTTATTTAGTTTTCTCTTTTAGTGCAGAGATTCAAGATGTTTCAACATGTTCCCAAGGCCAAAGCTTTGCAGAATGTGGACAAAGGTCGTTCTGTTTTGCATGTTTATACTGCTATTAATCTTATGTACTAAGCAGGAGAAACTAAAAAAAAAATTAAAAAGGGTTCTTAACACCACTAAAACATTCTTAATGAAAATTACTTGTGCAGATGGATCATCAGACAGGCCAGGGTGTCTCGGTTTGGTTGAGGCAGCTCACTGATTGTCTGATACAACATTGCGAGACTGTTGCCATCATCCTGGATTTCTGCAAAAAAAAATAAAAAATAAAATAAAGATCATATATTTGATATTAATGTTCATAGCTCTCCCCTCTATTCCATCCATCCATCTTCTTCTGCTTATCCTTTTCAGGGTCACAGGGGGGCTGGAGTCTATCTCAGCTGCCCGTGCAGAAAATTAAACCATTCAGTATAACTCAGTTCTCTTAGAAGAAAAGTGCCATGTGAACATTCAAACACTTAAAGATTCCTGCAGATACAGGAATCTCTGAGCAGTTCCCAAGGTCTCACAAATTCACCTGCTGCTTCCATGAAGGCTTTGTTGAGGTGGAAGGTGAGCAGTGGCTCTGGAAGGTTTCTAAGGAAGTCTTTGAGGACGCCTGTAATGACATTGATGTCTTCGACTTTGTTAAGAGGAGGTAGGGTCTTTCCTCTAATGAGCTTTTCCTTCAGCTCTTTCACCATGCGCTCATGGCCAGAGACTCTGTACAGGCCAACCTGGGGTAAGGAGAAAAAAAACAAAAAAAAAAAAACAAAGAAACCAGCTGTTATTGTCCAACCTGCCTGTGACTTTGGATTTCTCTGAAATAAAATACTTCATCATAGGGAAATGATCTACTGTTATAACTCAATGGAAAAGATTAAAGTGTTAACATGAAAGCAACACAAACAGGGCTTGAATAATGCTTTTCTCACCTCACGTAAGCCTCTTTGTTCAATCTCCTTAATGCAGTAGACAACCAAAGCAGGGATCATTGGAGGAGTGACCGGAGCAAAGTCAGCTAGAGTGGCCTACACAAAAATTACATCAATTAATTTGTAGGTGACAAAAATACTAAAATATATGGAGTGAATGCATTGGAATACTAAGAAAAATGTACCTCTGTGTTGTTGATGGGAGTATTAACAGCTGTGGGATTACAGGGCATGGGACAGTGGTCACGACACTCAGGATGGGTCACAGCCCTGCAATCCTGGCAGCGGAGATACAGCTTACCAAACTTTGTTCTTCTTCCACATGACACACAGAATTCAGACTTGATCACCTTAGTGATAGAGGGAACACAATTTAATTAAACAGGATGGCAGGGCTTAAGAAGAGTTGTTTACAATGAATTCAATTTAGTCAATAAAAATTTAGCCATACTGTTTTGGAGATGAAGTGGTGCTTCTTTCCTCCTCTATCAGCTCTGGGGGTTTGAAGTTGGGCTGGAAATTCAGAGACCGGTGTGCTGGGAGCATCACTGACCGTTTCAGAGTGATCAGTAGTTGGTGTATCACTCCATGCTGGAGGAACTGCAAGCACAGTCACATGTTAATCAAAACCCCAAAACACTGAGGAAACTCACCAGCCAAAAGCATTTATGTCACCAGTACACTGGTTGTTCAGTATGATCATGTTGCACTCTGTTAGATCAGTGTGTCTGTAAGGAGAAATAAATAAAAGATGTCAAAAATTCTCACCGCTCTTCTTTCTGCTGCGTGTCCAGTAGGGCACAGTCTCAATGGTGGAGACAGCCTCAACGGCACCACCACTTACAGGCACAGTGATGGTTGTTTTGGCCACAATGGATTCATTCATCTGAATTGTATGGAAGGAGATGTTTCATATGATTTTCATAATTAATAGATACAATCACCTAAACTTGTTTTAAAGACCCAAGAATTTTTTTATGTTATTGAGCACAGTCAGCTGCAGATGTCAGTATTACCCTATCTGATGAACAACCAGTAGAGCGGGGCTTCTTCACTGTCTGCAAGTGACCTTCGGAAGGTTTTCTGGAGGAACGCTGTGGATTAAAATGGAATTTTCAAAACCAAAGTAAATATCAAGAGACATCTGATATGAGATAAAAACACTGATTGCCTTTACACCACCCCAGAAACAAGCAGTATTTTAGTGTCAAAAGGACACTAAAAGCAATGCAAGCAAAGACGCATGTGTACAAAATGTGAGTAAAGGTATCACTCACTCGTTTCTGTCGCCTGCGCAGCCTCACATTCTTCATTACAGAGGAATCCCAGTCCTGCTGAAAAAGCAGGGATACAGAGCATTTTATACTTATCGGGCTAATTTATTGTTGTCCTTTAAAGAGCTCTGCTGTCACACCATTTAATCAGCAGTTCTCATATAAAATAAACCTTTAAGAGAAAGGATCAGTTTACCAGAGAGTCGTCCGTTTGGTCATAGCTGATGTCTGACAGCAAAGAAGTTGATTCATCAATAGTAGTCAGTCTGTAAGACACATCAAATCAATTGCCTGCATCCATGTCTAGTTTGAGAATAATACTGTGTTTTGGTAGATTATACAAGTTTCTCTCACACACATGAAATTCTTTCCCTTAAAGCAAGGATGCACTCTTACTGTTTCACAACCAGATTAGATGAGTCTGACCTTCGGCTAGAGTTGAGGTTGCTTTTAGCAGCTTGTGCAGCTTGGGAGTGGGCACTGAGGAAGGCCAGGGCTGAGCGCTGTTCCTCACTTAGGTGGACGCTGCCACCGCTGTTCTCTGAAATCAGCAGCTCTCGGATCAGCTGTAGCTGTCGCTCCTTTTACATCCAAGGTTGAGACGGGTTCATATAGAAAAATGCATAATTTTTTTGCCCATGAATAACAACTATACATTCAGTGATCTATATAGGGAAAATCAACACTCTCATCATCTGAATTTTCATCTTTTTCTCTTTATATTGCATGTGCTCAAAATTTAGAAAAAGTGTGGCACTAACTAGCTTCTCATATACAGCCTCAGCCTTCTGCCGCCGGCGGATCTCCACATCCACTTGGTTTCGGGCGTGTTTTAGTTTGACTTCCAAAGCCCCCCTCTCCGTCTCTGCTTTAGTCAGCATCTCTTTACAGGAAACTAGCTCCTCACCTGCCTGCAGCCATTTCTTGCGGCAATCCTCAAAGTTCATTGCCATCTGCAGGAACTCTGGAAATTTAGACGACAGAAAAAGAGAATGCTGTATTGCTGCTGTGCACACTATATTATTTATTAGGGATTCTATTTAGATCTGTTATTTATCATCAAAAACAAGACTGCTCCACTGTGAAGTGACTAAAAAACAAAAAATAATGAACGTGATTTTCTGTTCATTTTAATATACTCCTAATAGTTATTTCAGCTACTATTTGTGTCATTGGGTGCACCATCAATATGCACTAGCTTTCTGTAACCCTGACTCAGTTAAGTTACTAATGCAGAGCCTCTATCATCAGTACTGCTTCTGTGTTCCTAGTCTGTGGTCATAAGTCTTTACACCAATTAAAATATGGAAACACCCGGCTGGTGGTCGCATCTGGTAACTATAACACAATGCCACAGCAGATGAGCTTAATGCTATTACTGTATAAACAGCCACAGTTTCGCCGACAGGCTTCTACAAAGATGCCAAACACCAAAAGCAACGAGAAGAAATAACTTACGTGGTTCAATGCTTTCATTCAGACCGTCCACCTGGGCTCTGAGACTCTCAAACTGGTTGTACAGGTTCACTGCAGACAGCTCCATGGTGTCTCCCTGTAGATGTGTTAGCTGAAAAGAAACGAGTTAGAGACAATAATGTTCCTTTAATTACACCTCACACTCTTAGTACTGAGGCGAGTCATAATGGGCAGTAACGTTAAACACTGAAAGTTTGTTTCAGTGCTGTGCTACGCACTAGTATTGACATTATGCGTCAGTTTATTCAAACACTCGTACGCGGCTACGCTAACTCCATGCTAGGTTTCTGGTTACTGTGTCTATGATGAAGCTACTGGCGTGCTAAGACAGACTTTTCAACCTATCATTAAAATAACCAAAACGACAAAAACAACGTACCTATACAATAAAATTGTTGTAACAGTGCGACGGGCAGGTACTGTAACAAAATTCGATGCTAAACAGCGTTTGTCCCCGCAGCAGCAACAAGAGCCACACCTGTCCGATAAAGTTTACACATTCTTCTCCAAAGTTCAAAATCAGCGCCGCTTTTCTTCCTCGTCGGCTGAAGTCGGAAGCTTATGCGCACTAGCGCCCCCTCGGAACAGGAGCTGTAACTGCACCGTATGCAGTGATTTACGCCCGATTCCTAAAACGCGCTCCAGTCACTGAGGGTGTAAGGACGTCACAAAAAAATTTAGAAGGCAGCCTTGTGCGTCCTACTGCATGTGCAATAAATCAGAACGCATTTATCATATGACTATCAAACAGCAAGCAGCAGTCGAAATGTTACTGTATTAAAAAAGAAAGAAAGAAAGAAAGAAAGAAAGAAAGAAAGAAAGAAAGAAAGAAAGAAAGAAAGAAAGAAAGAAAGAAAGACAGAACTTAATGCAACATTATTATTATTATATAAACAATGAACAGTTGCATACAAATTTACAAATTTTTATCATCATATAGGATGTTTTTTCACTTTACCCACTGATCTAGTTACCATTAATTTGCAATTTATTTTCACAAGCTCAAGGTCAATTGTAATTATCATTTAACTGATCCACATTTTAGCCCCTACAGATCCAGTGTATCTCTTCATCTAATATATACAAGGACATCAAAAGAATTACAAATAAATTATTCCAATTCAGTGTGGCTGGGTCTGTAGGTTAACGTATTCAACTTTTTTGTTTTTGTTTTTCTCCACATGAGGCCACCTAGTTTGAAATGCCTTCTGACTGATAGTAATATCAGTAGATTTTATATATAGGCTATGTAGTTTTTACAATATATTAAAAAGGCAGTTTTACTTAGGGTGAGTCACTACAATATATTTACTTCCTGCTCTCTCTCTGTGTATCACCGAATACAATACAGTGATGTGAAATTATGTGTGAAATCATAAAGTTGTGAAACAGTCAGTAATTGTGCCTTGTATCTTGTTGCCTTCGTCGTGCAGACTGGGATGCACACAACAGCATCATTAATCAGCCGCGGATGGCATATCTAGGCGCAGCAGCAGCTCTTTATGCAAGATTTAATGACAATAACACAAACACACACACATATACATGCCCACACACACTTTCAACTGCAGAATTTACATGTAAGTGTTCATATTACAACATTTTTCATCTGTATTATGTGTCTGTATGATTGTTTTTTGATGTACTAGCTGTTTGATTTGCATTACCTCAGAACTATCTGAGTACTGCAAGTCCACTATAGCTGATTTAAGATAATAGGGCCTGTCAGTCAATATGTCATCTATGTCTTTATCAATTATTCATCTTTATTTGTACATTTCCTCTAGTCCTAGCTCATTTAACTTCCAGAATTCTCTTTTTTCTCTAATCACCGCCAGCCCTTTAATAAACTGGATGGACTTATTCTCCTGTCTGCAAGCGTAGCCACACACTTGCGGAAAAATGAGGAATAATGAAATTTGCAGCGCAGTTCCTTTCAGGAGGATTTTCCCCATTCTCTGTAAGTGCATGATTATGACATATTGCGTTTAGGTTTTCATTTATTGTTTATTAAATCAGACAAAATGCTGTAAAAGGCACACACCCCTTTGTCGAGTTTATACAGACAGGCAAGCCAACAAAGGCCCTCGCATCACTGAAGCATCGCACACCAGTAAATTGTACAGCGCATATTTTCTTAAACTGTTTTTTTTTTTTTTAGACATTGTTTACTCGAATAACAAGTTCACAGATTTCATCTGTCTGTCTAACAGTTGCACGGATACTACAAAAAACAGCATCAACATTTCAAACAAAAAATGTCATGTGCATTTCAGGACTAAAAAAGTACAAGGATGGTCTAATGCACAGAAGTTTCAGAGGAAGCACCCTGCAGATTGTGCTGAGTTAAGTCTTCTCAGTGGCACCATTGGAAAGGTAATGGATCCACAAACAGCCTCATGGGGAGCACTTGGCAGGTATACGATACATGTACTTAGGACCATACACTGAAGGAGAACCCACTCACTCTCTCTATACATCCTGTGCATTTGTGTACTGAAGCAAAGTGAAGTTTTTATGGCACGACAATTCTCGAACAAACAAAACAATCCATATCAGAGGAAGTGGGCACAAAAACATGCACACCTAGAAGATATAATGCAATCCAATTAGCCCTGCAATAAATATTAAAGTTGCGGGGCTCACAATATCGCATTTTTGTTGTGGCGGTGTATTTAATTCAATTATTTGGTCATTTTAAGGCTGTGGTTTCTGATGGGGATGTATTCGATTACAGCCTACTGTAAGTGCGCTTTATATTTTAACCACAATAAAGGGAACCCCGCACATTATATTACAGCCTCACCTCGGAGTTCAATCGACAGCATTCTGACAGTCTCAGCAAAAAAAAAACCCTGAGCTATCTGCTGCAGAGATACTTTGTTGGATTCCACTATAGCTGAACAGATTTCATGTGAGCCCTTTTGGAGTCTTTAATCGGGGACAAAAAGTTAACATCATTAGTTAAAAGATTTTAAAAGGATGGCAGATGAATCTGCTAAGTGAGTCTGCAAAAATGTGGAAAAGCTATTGCCAAGTGAGTACTGTGAAAAGATAATGCGCGTAGGTGGACTCCAAACATCCCATCAATTAAATTACAAGTGGAATCATCCACTCAGAGAGTGGTTACTGGAAAGGGCCCCCGCTTTCTTTCACTGCTCCAGAGCCAAAGCATCACAAACAACAACAGCAGCTACAACCACCTTTCACTTCCTGAAACCGAACACTTGGTAAACACTCTGCCCCACAAGTCAGACACATTCACAGGGGGATTAAACAGTTTGAAAAATGGGAGAGAACTCTATAAAAATATTTTTTTAATAACTTAATATTGTTTGAGCAGTATATCTTTTAAAGTACAAGAACATTTTTTAAAACTAAACTAAAATTAAAAAAAAAAATGTTCCAACTCTATTTATAAATTACAGATGTTAAACTCTCATTTCCTAATGAACTATTATCTTACACAGAGGTGAAATAAGCCCTATTTTGTTCTCAAGGGAACAGCAGGAACATGTCAGGCAGTGTTCAGTGCTCAAGCATATTCACAATGCAACAGTATCAGTGTTGTTTCTCAGAAAAGTGCAGACAGGATGAGCAAGTAAAAGGAAAATGTCCCTTTTGCATTGGCTCAGTGTTACTAGTTTCAACATATGCTATCAGTAATTGTAGAACTGTTTAAAACCTTTAAAGTTAATTGCTTCCTCTGACAGCCGCTTCAGTTTAGTAGGAACAGAAGTCGTGAAATAAATCACAGCAAATGGGAGGAAAAAAATGGCATGGCAGATGATTTACAGTGTGTCTGTAAGTGTACAAGGGAATGACTAGGTTTAATTTCCAGTTACAGTTAAAATCCTCCCGTTTTTCTGAAGTCATAAATAACGATGCTGCATGCAGAGAAATGAAAGGAGGTACTGAGCGTTCGCAGATCACCAAACCTGCTCTAAAGTCACAGTCTCTCCTCTACTGGGCTCCATAAAAATGCCATACACGTTCCTAGGTACAGCTCCTAGCTGCTGAAAATAAATATATTAATTAAATTAAATCAGGGAAAAAAGTGAGCCTCTGCAAGGGTCTTCATTGGCCCATGGTGCAAATTGGAATGACAATGATGAGAATGATAGCCACTGCAGTGGCTATGAGTGCGACCAGCTTGCAGATCTTGGCCCGGCGGAGATCAGCCTCTTTTCGCCTGAGCAGAGCATCGTAGCCGGGATTGTAGATGTCGTCCATCCAGAACTCCATGTTGTTGGGGTTCAGAGACTCCGGAGCCTGAGGGACAAAATGCCATTTAGTTTCTAGAACTGCATATCTGTCTTATTATTTCACACTTTCTACTGGCCAATCAGTCATCTGCAAACCACTTTAATTTGTACTGACATGTATAAAATGTGCAATACAAATAAAGTTTGATTGACTAATATGGATTCAGCAGACGTAATATCTTTGATGTACAGTATACTCGTTCTTTCATCTTCTTTTCTTCGGTCTGCATTATGCATTTATGTTAGGCTCTAAAAAATACTTTCATTCTTTGGTTTAGTCATTTAATCAACTACAGTGATCGAGTTAATTCAAGAAACAATAAAAGAAACATAACATTTTTTAAAATTTTTTAAACAATTTTATCTCTTTAAAAATCACTAATTCTTGCCTGCAAGTCCAAAGGTGAGATTCGTGCCTCTCTGTCATCTACAGTCCATATTGGTCGCCCCCTTCCCTCAGCCAATCTGGGGTCCATGACCTTTCCGGAGCTTAGCCCCCCTGTGAGACTGCTGTCTTTGTGGTGGAACAGGGACGAGTTAAACACTTGCTCCACCAGGCTGGTGGGCTTTTGGGAGAGTAGGTTAGTGGTGCTGCCTGATTGATCTGCCTAGAGACCAAACATAGATTTTATGTATGCTGTTTATACCATAATGCATCTTTAAACTTTTACAATTATTTAAAATTCAGGAAGGTCAACATGTCAGCTCAGCTATTTGAATGGGTGGCCTGTATTTCTTTTCAGCGCTGACCAAATCTTAGTCACCGTAAAGGTTTCAACCAACAGCCCACAAAGTGGTCTAATTAGCTCATCAAATAACCGCATAATCACAGATGTCTAGTCAGCAAAATACAGGGTTAAGAAAAGGCGTAAATAATTTTGGGGCTGCACAGCATGTTTATAAACATGGTTCAAACTGTGCTTTTGCCTTCAAAGGGAGTGACAGTTAAGTACGTTTTAAGGGCGAATAATTAAGTTAGTTTAACAGTAAGTTTTTGTATTGTAGAAAATCTAGAAAAAATGAACAAAATGAGTGTAAAATGCATTCTGTGGATTTACTCTACCTGTCCAGATTTTCTTTGTGAAGCTTTGCCATCTTTACTTTTCGAGAACGATACTGTCCAGTCTCTTGCAGAGTTAGAGACATTCAGTTGTTTAGCGTCAGAGACACTTTTCTCTTCGGGCTGGGTTTTAGGGGCACGAGTAGAAGGTGCATCCTTCTTCCCTTCTTTCGCCCCCTTTGACTCTGCCTGACCTTTGCTGCTTTCTGTTTGATCTCCCGGAGTATTCCATCGGCTCCAGTCCAGACTACTGGAGCTGGTACCTGGAAACAGATGTCCAGATGCAGACAAAGGTTGAGGCTCTGATGATTCAGAAGGAGTTAAAGGGTGGCTCATGAAAGAGGAGACACCACTGAGAGGTTCAAGCCATCTCCCACCTGTAACTTGTCCACCACTTCCGGGAGGCTGCTGGATCTTTTCGTCTAGTCGCTGCAAAGCAGAGAGTACCTGGGAAATCTCAGACTTCACATCATTCAGTGATTCTAGTTGTCTTTCTATCTGGCTCATACGGAGCAGCAGCTTACAGACACTAGCTTTGAGCCCATCATCGCTGCTTTCTAGAGAGTGGAAGAGCCTTTGGAGTTGGCCTAGTCGACCACGTCGGGCCTCGGGGGTGTCTTGGTTAGCGGTGCTGTCACTGGGGTGCAGGACTCCCGTGGAGCCACACATACTAATGTCATCTAAGAAACGAAAGATGGCACTGATGTCATCTTCACAGAACTCAGGGTCATCTAATGAGGTCATAAAAGAGAGGCGATCAGCATGAACAAGGCTACGGAGTCGCCGAGGGTCCGGTGGGTCTGTCTGTGTTCCCTGAGCTTTAAATCCATCACCTCCACTTGGCAATCCACTATCTCCACTCTCGCCTCCCGAAGACCCCCCGAAACGGCTGATAGCAGGGGTTGATCGTCTTGGAAGTTGTCCCCCTTGTGATTCCATGCCCATCCCAATGCTGTCTAGCCCTATCCGATCCTCTAGACTGTGACTCTTACTGCTCCACGCTGACTTTTTTGTCCTGGGAGGTTGAAGGTGCCGTGGGGATGGCTCTGGAATAGAGCCGGGTCCAAAATAAGTTGAGTCCTGTAGGTCATCCAAGCTTTCATGTTTAGCTCGTTGCTCTGGTATCTGGTGAACTGCTGTGGGTGATGGGTAAGGATTTGGGATCATTTCGAAGCTGAGATTGTCGAATCCTTTCTGCACTTTGTTGGGACTGGAAGACTCACTGCTAACAGTGACCTGGGGTATTAAAGGTGGCTGGTTGTGGAAGTCTTTCCTAAAGATGTTTCTCTTCTGGTCAACTGATGTTCCCTGTTCAGCTTCGAACACCTCCACAGGAGCAGAATCTCCACTAGACTCACTGTCCGTTTCCAAAGGTAGGTAGATATTCTTCATCACGTCGTCGGGGATTTGACTGCTAGGGTACAGGAGCGTGGTGTGAGGCAAGTCGAAAGACACGGCCCTCGCCCTTATTGGAGGGGAGGACACAAGTGAGATGGGATCTGGGGGAAGACTTGCTCGCTTCCGCACGGAGTAATTTGATTTTGGAAACAGCAAGTGCTGGTCAATAGGCTGGCCACTGGAGTCAGAGTGGGCGCGTGCTCTTTCTCGACCAGGAATGTTCAGCTGGTGGATTCCAGGCAGACTGGGGCCTGGGGACTGGTCAACAGGCAGGACAGTCTGGGCTCTCATTGGTTGGCTGCCTTCAGAGACCCCACCCGTCATCTGAATAAGATTGAAGATAGTTACTATGTCAGCAGCGACACCTATGGGTGATAGCCCCTGGCCTCTTGTAGAAACTCTGTCCCTGAACAGGGTGGCTGGGAAACAGGGATCCCTGCTTGCAGCAGCAAACAGCAAACTCCTGAGCTCAATAAGGTGCTCGAGGTCAAAGCGGCTGCTGACCATGCGACAAAGATCCTGGAAGGTAAGCCACTGGCGCATATTGGCCAGTTCTTCCAGGATCCCCAGAAGAACTCCAGGGTATTCCTGCTGCAGGTTAGCCATGGTTGCTGACCTGACAGGCAGAAGAAAGCAGTTAGCAAGGCGAAGCTTGGTACATGTAAAAGTACAGCACCTCTCAACTGCAAGGCAATTCTGCAAAACTGCTTTGCTTCAGACATGAAAGACAAGGTATAAAAGCAATATAAATATATGAAAGCCACTTAAACAGGATTGCAGAGGGAACTGAAGTCCCATAACTGACCAGATGTAAAGTGAATGGAGATGAAAATAAGTTCCCCAGGAAAACAGGTTCACTTTAATGGTTCATTTAATAAAACTTAAATAAGAATAACACACATACACTGTATTCATAAAAGAAATATTATGTAAGTGAAGTTATTGGAGTCTAATCTTTACTGCTACTCTACAATGTCTTTTATATTATTATTATTATTATTATTATTATGAAAAATAGAGTATACCGGTTCTAAATGGCAACTATGTGACTCACTTTACAATCACATTTCTATTGTTGAGTTTCTTATATGAGGTTACGAGTTTCTGTTAGTTACAGCAGAGATTTAGACCTCTTCCTCTATGATACTTTTTTCAGTTTGGGAAAGCGACCTTATTCTAGGATCCTAAAATAAACGATCATCTGATCCGATGACGCCGTCACACTGCGCACATTTACCTCACTGGACATTTCTAATCCACTTTTTTCTATTAACAGCTTCGGGGCATTTACTGAACAAATGCAGACCATATGGGTGAACATATTATTAGCGTGAATTAGGAACTTTATTCCAATTGTTGCATTTGTAAACGATCTTAAGATAAAAATAGGACGGACCATTTTCTCTCTTTTTTCTTTTAAAAGGCCCCTTTTGGATTTGTGTGTCAGCTGGGATAAAACCAGTTACAGGACAATGCTGCAAATGCAAAGTGGGTTATTAACACGTCAGTGACACTGTAGCACATGCCAAGGTAAACCTCGGTGTATTTCCACTCACCTGAATCTACCACCGCAGAATTACAGCCACACCTGTATCCATCATTAAAATCCAAATGCACGCTGACAGAGAAGTCATATTCCAAATAGATCTGGGCAGCATCGCTCTGATCGCACTCCTTTCACGGGCTTCGCTGTTTGAAGCAGCGACTGGCCCACAGCCCAGGAAGGAGAGGAGAAAATTAGAAATCAGGTCATCTTCCCACAAGTCCCTGCAGTCCCCTAAGGGACCTCAAAATACATCCAAACGGTTTCCCCTCACCGCAGATCAGCCACGACACGCGTAACGTCAACAGTACACCGACGTTTCTTACTGACACTCTTGGCGGGACACTGATGTGTTTGAGTGGGTCAAGACCTACAGCATATTTTCTCGGGCTGCCATGGCAATAATTGGCTGTGTGCAAGCAGAGCATGAAAATAAAGGGCAGATTAAAAATTGATGTTTGCTAATTGACGCTCCTTCAACTTTAAACCGACAGTGAACCATAAGGTGGAGGCTAAATTGCCTGCTAGATTGCTGTGCACACACTAAAGTGTCTGCCAGACTTCAGCCCTCCCAGACTTTTCACCATTACTCTGCATTATCATCCATAAAGGGTTGTACTTAAAACCCCATTAGACCAAGGAAGATGCAAGGCTTTCATCGCTGAGTAGTAGCACTCTGCTACAATGAGAATGGACATCTCTAATTCATCCAACAACTCACTAGAAAAGCATCCATCATCCCATGTACTCAGGAATCAATACAGTGAATGAGCAGTGGTATGAAAGGCAGCGTGGGTGTAGGCAGTAATGCATTACTGTCAGGCCTGTTGAGTGGCAGTTCTCGTAGCTGGGCGTGAAAGAAAGACAAAAGTCAACACATTCAAGGAGTTATTTTATTAGACACTTAAAAAATATAGACAAACTGAGGGAAACATTTCACAAGTACGGTATGTAAAATCTGACTTGACAACCTGATAACAACACTAGTATCAACAAAGACATTGTGGCTTTAAAAGATGTAGACTTTAAAAAAAGGAGGTAACCTTTTACAGAATATTACTGCAAAAATACTGAATGTCAATTTTATGGTATGATTTCAACTCTGCTGAGATTCTCGTTTTCTTTCCTTCTTTGGTTTAGATTTCTTCACTGGTGCTACAACAGTCGGGGTGAGTGAAGGGTTCAGGGCTGGATCCAATGCTGGATTCAGGGCCAGCAGGTCCAGTATTGGGGCACTTCGATCACCTGTTTAAATAAAAACACATTAAAACGGACATGAAAGAGTGAAATGGCAATGTAAACATTTTTTATTGTCTGGGGTAAGGGTGGGTACCGATGTCGTCCTCTTCACTGCTGTGTTCAGGACTCTGGACAGAAATCCGGGCCAAAGCTGCAAGCTCAGTTATGAAGCTTTCTTCTGCCTCCTAATGGACAAAGCAACACAATGTTTACAGAAGACAACTGTAGGGATTGTAAATCTATTCATGCACCTACCATCAAGAAGTACAGTACACAGGAAGCATACTAACCAGTAACTGTTCTTTGATCCTTTGCATGGTTTGATCCTGGGCTATTTTCTTTTGCCTCAGCCGCTCATAACTCATCTCCTGATCCAGGTCATATTGCTCCAGCACCTTCCTTTTGTGAAGCTCAACCCTAATATATTTGAAAACAAAGACAAATGGCAGATTATGTTTATTTATTCTAAAAATTAAATGGATAGCACCCTCGCACCCCCTTAAAAATTACCAGCTCTGCCAGCGTAATGTACCTCTGTTGAAATTCAGCAGATCCAGGTTTCTTGCCCCAGTTCATCAGCTCTCTCAGCAAAGCGCTGCTGTTCTCTTGCCTCTCATTCACCTCTGAAAGATATGTTTACAAGAATCAAGTTAAGTAAAGTAGATTTTCTGTCTAACTAAAAGATGATTTGCAATTTTAAATGTAAAAATTGCCATCTTATGTAAACTATAGAAATCTATTATGCTTCTTTCTAGCTCTATATTTTGATATATTTTCTCTGACTCTAATAGAACAGCTTTGCATGATTAACAGTTCAAAATAAGCTTTATTTTTCTTATACTGGGACTTGGTGCACTCTCGTTTTAGGTCCTTCTCCCTCCTTACAGGTAAACTTTTATGCCTCAAGCAATAACAACACATCTGTCTAGCAGAGAATCATCTGTTAACAGTTTATTTCAACCCTGAACTATCATAACCCTGAGCAGACACCAAGTGCTCACAGCCATGTTAGCGATATCCACTCAGTTTAACATCACACAGCTTTGGCTTACAGTGATTACTTAAACACATGCTGAATGTGTTATTTGAAACTCTGGCCATGTTTATTATGCGCATCCACCAGTGTAACAGTATATACACGCACAGCCACTTCATTAGGTATACCTGTTCAACTGCTTGTTATTGCAAATATCTAATTAGTCAATCACAAGGCAGCAATGGTTCAAACTGAGCATCAGAATGGGTCTGATGAATCTCCAGTTCTGCTGTGACATTCGGATAGTAGGGTCGAATTTGGCATAAAACAACATGAAACATGGATCCATCCTGCCTTGTATCAACAGCTCAGGCTGGTGGTGGTGGTGGTGTAATGGTGTGGAGGATATATTCACGGTACACTTTGGGCCCCTTAACACCAACTTAGCATCGTTTAATTGCTACAGCCTACCTGAGTATTGCTACTGGCCATGTCCATCCCTTTGTGACCATCTTCTGATGGCTGCTTCCAGCAGGATAACACACCATCTCACAAAGCTCAAGCCATCTCAAACTGGTTTCTTAAACATGACAGTGAGTTCTCTGTACTCTAATGGCCTCCACAGTCACCAGATCTCAATCCAACACAGGACCTTTGGGATGTGGTGGATATTTGCATAACCTATGTGCAGCAGACAAATCTGCAGTAACTCTGTGATGCCATCATACCAACATGGACCAAAATCTCCACTACCTTGCTGAATCTGTGCCACAAAGAATGAAGGCAGTTCTGAATGTAAACGGGATCAAACCCAGTACTATCAAGGTGTGACTAATGAAGTGACTGTCTATGACATAAAAGCATAACAAGTCCAGGAGAATCTTTACTCCCATGGTAATTCACAATAAAGCACAAATATAACAAAAGAAAAACATTGAACAAATTAGAAAAAAAAATATCACAAATAGGAAGGCAGAGCATTCAAGATTTTTGAATATTCAGTAATGCGTACAGTGTTGCCCCTAGACAACAAGTTTAAAAATTAAAATCAGCCTTTACATGTCATCTCACCCTGGTTTATGCTTGACTCATCCTGGCACAGTTGTCTGGTAATATCCTGTAGGTGGGAATAGTAGCTTTGGACCAGCGAAGTAAGAGAATCTTTGGTTAAGTAAACACTCTCTGAAGCAGCTTCAGTCAGGTGGTGCTAGTGGAACAGAAAGGTTATAGCCTGCAGTGAATGGAAAACCGATAACTGGAAGCTGATTCTTAATTTATTAAGCACTTATAAAAGCTAATCTAAATGAAATAACTAACCCAGATGTTACCTTCAAGCTATCCTCTTGTTTAGGAGAGGTCTGTGACTCTGTGGGCGGGGCTTCCATCATTTGCTGAATGGCGTGGCTTAGGGCGTTGCCTAGCACCAGCTGTGCATGGCTCTGAAGAAGCTCTGCTCCTGTTTCCAGTTCAGACAGGAACTCCTGCTGGAAGCTGTTCCCCAGCAGCTGGCTCTCTGGGCCCAGATGTCTCTCTGCTAGGCTGGCACTGCTATTCTGTGACTGTTAGCAGACAACAGTGGTCAGCATGATGTATCCTCACTGAGGGTAATCTACTGAGATAAGAAACAAAGTATTACTATACTACAAAATAAAAATATTGTATTTATACATGTACATTTTCCCCACCTTGAGAGCTGAATAAACACAGGGCTGGCTTTTACTGGGATCTCCCATTAGCAGAGCTCTGAAATCAGTCTGAGATAGTGCCTTCAGCTTGGACAGCCTCATCTCTTTCAGCATGTGCAGACAGAAGTGCCTGACCACAAAGTACCTCTGCACCACCAGCAGAAAGTGCTCATGTTTCTTCTCTATAAGCTTCCCCATTTCACTAAGAGAAATATTATATTACATTACTTTCTATTAACTCGTATAAGTGGATCTGACCACAGTGCAAATCAAACTTTTTTATACACTCAATATGCCATAATTTTTTTTTTATGATTTTACCTGTTGAGTGTGTGGCTCTGTCTGGCTACCATGACTCGGATGATCTTCATCTGCTGTTCACTCAGATGATGCAGACAGGCCTGCCCTAAAGCAATCCTTTCACTCCATACCTACACACACAGAAACTCAGTTTGAAATAATGAAAAGCAATCTTGTAAAATTCTCATGTCATCAGCTCATGTAATAAAATACAAGGAAAAAACAAACCCCAATCAATTTGATACAATGAAACTGATTCATCATGTGTTTTCTACCTGTCCATCTTTATCTAGCTCAGCCCTAATGTCCTCCAGTTGCTGCTTGGTAGTGCACGCCGCCTGCTGCAGCTGAGCAGACAGCTCCTGCTCCAGATCCAGCCACAGTTTCTCACAGTGTTCAGCAGAGAGCTTCGTCTGAGCAGGAACAGAGGTGAGAAAAATATCCTTTGCCAGATCCCCGAGCTTTTTTGACCAAGAGGTACGAAGTTTCTGAAGATACAGAAAACACATAAGAAAAACAGGCAGATTCTGTAGGCACACAGAATTTGGCATTCAATCGGTTACCTTCCAAAGGTCACAGAGGGCGTCAGCCACCCTGCTGTCCTGCTGCTGCTCCAAGTCACAAATCTGCTGCCTGTGCTTCATCAGCAACTCCTGATATACCTGAAGGGAACATAAGCTCAGAATCACATGCTAAATTTGCATGTGCACTTTTTCCTAGATATGTATCTACTGTCACTAAAACAGACAAGAGGGAAAATCCTCAAGTACCAACAGATAATCAGGTGTCAGAGCTGACCTTGGTGAGCTCCTGTAGGTCACTGGGGCTCTGTCTCAGTTCTAAGGCGCGACTCTTCTCCTTGGTCTGACTCCTCTGAAGCTTCTTCCTCTTGGACTCCTTTCGAATGCACTTCTCATTCACCAGCTCATTTGTCTTTCTCACGGAATCTGCAACATAGAGGCTGAACTTTTTGGTGAATCTGCCAAGGTGAGGATTACCAAGATAACTGCATTTTTTTATTGCACTATAAAGATAGTTTGCTGAATATAGAGTAAAAGTTAAATGCTTCACATGTTGTAATAAATGAGTAGTTGTGATAGATTACCTCTAACAGAACAATGTCTCAAGACTGCACAGCTCTGTAATCTATTTAGGTTTCTTACAATTAATAAAATCCTAAGCACAAATGGAAATAAAAGTACAAATAAGTCCAAAAAGAAAGCATCCCTTGCTGACAGCTGTAGCCACAGTTTACATCTAAACAGCATTATCGTATGTTTGTTGTCTAGGACAAAAGTAAGGGTTATGCAGAGAGAGGCTGAGAGTCTGATGCACTATTAGATATGATAGTCTGTGCTGTTCTGAAAGAACCTGACCTTATTTAAGAAGCTAAAGAGGATTCCCAGAAAATGGCCTATTTTGAGAGAGTACACCACTTAAATTTAAAAAGTAGGCTAGATGTTACAGATTTCCATTTGTCTCTAGAAATCATTTGAGTATATTAGAAGATGACTCCACAAACATTTGGTCAAACTTTTTTTTTTTCCATTTTCCTCTTTAGTAGTTTATGCCTTAAGTAACAACCGTCTCACTATGAAATGTAATTTTTTGATTTGATAGAAACACACAATAATTTCATGAGATTAAACTAAAACATAATCTGCAGCCATCAGCATTTAGCCGTTTTAAGCCCATCTCTTTGAAGGGGACCTGTCATTGGATTTGCATGTTAAGAGTTCGGTTGGTTCTTGTTTCCATCAGCTGAGAAATATTAGCAACTCTGTCCTATTATGTGTAAATCTGAGATAGAGATTGCTATTCATGCTTTTATTTCATCTCACCTTGACTATTGCAATTCACTCTTTATCTGCCTCAGTAAAACCTCCTGCTGCTGCTAGGCTCCTTACCAGCTCCTCCAAACGTACTCATGTTACACCTCTACTGATCTCACTGCACTGAAATTAAATTCAATTTCACCTTTAGGGCGTTGCATGGCAAAACACTTACCTACATCAGTGAACTTTTGTAGCCATATGTCACCAGTAAGACTCTCAGGTCTTCTGATTTATTGTCCATCCCCAAACCTAGACTTAAAGCTAAAGCTGACAAAGCCTTTGCAATCGTGGCCCCTTCTCTAGGGAACTCTCTGCCCCCCAGTCTACACTCATTCAAGACGCAGCTGAAGATTCATCTTTTTAATGTGCTGAAATGTGCTATGTAAATAAAACGTACTTACTAAAACAATTCCAGTTTATTCATCTTACCTTCAGTGCACTGTTGAAGGCCTTCAATCAGTGTAGCCTGAATTTTTGAAAGTATCTTTTCCATGTGGTTAAATTTCAAGAAGTCATCACTTGTCAACTGTTCCAGAGTTGTGGCTATCAAGCCCTGTCTCAGCGTCACCTCCTGCCTTAGCAAGGCAGGCTGGGATTGAATAAGCCCCGTCAACTCCTCCCACCACAACAACTTCTGTTGTATTGTCTAAGAAAAAGAAAATAACAGAGAAATCGATCCAGGTCCTCAAATAACGACAAAAGTGATGAGACTCAAAGTAAATCCTACACCGAATAACGAGTCTTAGATTACCTTTAGATCTGCTTCTTGAACTTTCAGCAGATGCTTCTCTACTAACAGAAGTGTCTGAATCAGAGACAGAATCACATTCTGAGCTTCATCTGGAGAGAAAATGCTGGACTTCTTCAGTAGATGCTGGCACAAGTCCTCCACCTGCTTGCTGAAACTTTTGGCCTACGAAGACAAGTGAACATTAATTATTTATTCGGGACAGGACAGTCTAAAGAGAGGGAGTCTAACAGATGTGAAACAGCTGTTTCTCTTGACTTGTACCATTTGAAGGCCGCGTTCAAGGAGATCTTTCTGAGTTCTCTCAATTTCTTCCAATGTGCATGGCGCATCGTGACTCTGGTCACTGACAGTTTGGCCTGTAGACAACTGTTTCCTCAGCTCATTCAGTTCCTTAAATGATAAATGATAATAAACTGATCCTAATGTTTACAATTTTAAAGCCCAGTCTTTCTAAGTACAGAAAACTGAGATGGGCCTTAAAATGTATTCTTCAAGTACTATACATCAAAAAAAGTAATCAACACCTACCTTTTCTTGTATCTGAAGAATATTTTTGGAAAAGTAAGCATCATTTTTGTCTTTTGGAAACCGAGAGTTGAAAATTATTTTCACCATTTGTAGAAAAATCTAAAATGTGAAGTAAACAAAAAATATTAGCATGCTGACATTCTTTATTGAATATCTGCAGGAGATGCAGTACACGATAAGACCACAAAAGCGCACCAGATATTTTTCGTCTTGAAGCTGAGAGCAGTGCTGTTGTATATCCTGCAGGGCCAAACAGTAGAGGCTGATCCTACCTTCAAAACTGTGGAAACAACAGATGAGTGTTATCACTTGGATCTGTGCATGATTACTGGGTGGTTGAAATGTGTGTGTGTGTGTGTGGGGGGGGGGGGGGGTGACTGTGTTCTGTAGAGTTTATAGAACACAGTTTCTTACCCTGTTTGTGTCAGTGTGTGGGGATAGTGGGAAACCCTGTTAAAACTCTGGTTCTGTAGGCTCTTGGGGACAAGCGAGGAGGAGATGAACTGACTGCTGTCATCGTTGTCCTGCTCTTGGCTCAGAGACTCTCCGTCCATGGAGGAGGATGACTCCTCATTAGGCATCACTGGCAGCTTTGAGTGCTCATGTAGAGACGGATTGGACGCTCCGTCTGCTAAAGGCTGACAGGTACAGTAAAAAATAAAATGCAATCGGTAGCCAACTTGGCCTTGTGTCAGACTTGTCACTGTAAAACACCACTTATACATATACTTGATATGAACTGTGTTTCTCACTAACATTGTGCATATTGTAGTTAATGAAAGATTACATTATTTATTTATTACTTATTAGTATATGTTAGTTGAAGCCAAATGTCTGTCAGTTAGTTTGCATCAGGTTTAATGTTTAATATTCTTCAATCATTTGCACTTAACAGTACTGTGGGTATATTTTGCAGTTTTATTTTTGGCTGCAGTGTTGGTTACTCGTGTGAATTTACATATGTAAAATGATAAATAAAAAAAAAAAAGACAAAAAAAGGCTAAACTAACACATTTGAAATAAAACTCAGTTGTGAATATGGAATTCTGCCATATGCTATAGAGATGGTGGACTTACTCTGTATTTTTGGTTGATGGGATAAACCACTTTTGCTCTGGATGCAAATGCAGCCACATCACTGTTCATGGGTGGCCGCTTCTTCTCCTGTTCAATAAATAAACAAAAGATTAAAGAGAAGTCATGTATTAAATATTAATAATTTTGTGACATTGAATAAAGTTTATGTATATACAGTTGTGGTCAGACGTTTACATACATTCATCACGGGCATGAATGTCATGGTAATTTTGGGTGCACAGATTTGAATTGATTTTTGGATTTTTTTTCTGATCCACACAAAGTCAAAATTATACATACAGGTTCAAATATTTACAAACACTCACTTTTAATAGGATAATATTTTAATAAGTGGTGCTGAAGGTTCTACAATGCTTTTTTAACTTGCCAAGGCCAAGGCCTGTTAACTTCTCATTAGTGATCATGCTCGACAACTACAACTGGTAGTTTCTCCCTGCCAACATAAAATGGATTTGTTTGACAGCACTCACTGGAAGAAATTTCGATTCGGATTGTTTAGGACATTCAGGAACAACCTAGGAATCACCAAGACTCAAGCCTAACATGAACTGGAAACTGCTGGAACACCAGCATCCCTGTCCACAGTGAAGTGAGTTTCACATCGCCACAGACCAAGAAAGAAGCCCCTGCTCTAAAGTCGACACCTTCAAGCTCGACTGAAATTTGCACTGGTCTATGCTTAAAAGCCGGACCAGTGCCAGGAAACCAACCAATTTAAATGAACCAATTCTGTCATGAAGAGCGGTCTTATTATCCAGCCAGATTCGTGCCAGAAGCTTGTTGATGACCAAAAACATCTGTCGAGGTGCAACTTGCTAAGGAGCGTTTAACCAAATGTTAGTGGTGGTGTATGTCTATATTTGAATCTGTAGGTACTTTTGACTCTGTTTGGATCAGAAAAACTACAAAATAAATTAAAACTTTTCAATTCCTGTTTTTTAAAGTCATTAAAGATGTATGCTGTACAATCATTCCACTCTGGAAAAAGAACAGTTCAAAGAAATTATTTAAAACCCCAAATCACCATGACATTCATGCCCATGATGAGTGTCTGTAAACTTCTGTCCACAACTATAAGTTTACCTGTACAACCTGTTTCACCTCATCCTATTTAAATATACTGGACGTTTGCATAGACCAGAGGTTTTTAGCTTATTCATGTACCCCTGCAAAACAAGACTAACTTTAAGTATTCGGGTGTTAAAGTAATACTTTGTCATTAGTGGTACCACTTGGAGCCTCCCTCTTGCTGTTGCTGACACAGTCACTTTGGTTGTTGTCTAACTCCGCATCATCAGGTTCAAGCAGCCTCCTTGCATTGTAACCCTAATGGCATACAGAAAGGAGAAAATCTCAAATATGAAATAGAAAGTGTAAGGAATCAATTAAGTGGCTTCAGCGGATGTGGAAGAGATCAGTTGTGCCTACTTGTCTCGTCAACAGCAAAGGCTTCAGACAGAAGACGTACAAAAGAGCAGCAGCTAATATTCCCGACAGCCCTCCGCACACTGTAGCCACTGTCAGCAGTCCTGTGTATACATGCAGCGACTCGGCGAAACTGACCAAAACATCGGTGGCGCATTCCGCTATCACTTCCCTCTCTGACATCTCTCACCGACTTCAAACTGTAGAAAAATTATGAAGTATTTTGTAGGACTCCTCCAGTAAACTGTAACATCTGGTGCTAGCTAGAAAAAACCTAATCTCTACCATCTTCTGGCTTTCTACGCTAAACTTTTCTGCTCGAGTTTGATTTTAAAGGTTTTCGTGTTTCTGTAAAAACATATACGTTTTTTAAATTTAGCAACCTACGATTTTCAGCAACCTATCTGAGTAAAAACGTTTAGCTAAAATGACAAACTAAAAAAGTTTTGGCTCGAGTAAGATTTTGAGAGTAGGCAAGTCGAGACATCTGAGTAGCTAGGTCGGAAATTAAACAGATTTGCTTTCAATATTAAAGCACGGTGAAGTATCTGTGCTGAAAAATGAGGGCGTCAGTGCCTATAACAACACCGACAAAATAAAGAGAAAACGATTTCCAATAAAACGTATTGTTTCTTAGCATATGTATTTTTTTCAATCAATATAAAATCATTCTTAATTTCAGGCTGGCCTATGTTCTTTTATTTTGAAACGAAAAACCGGAAACAAATTGGTGTAATCTGTTTCTCTTGACTGTCTTGGAGTTGAGCCGTTCTTCCCAAGTTTTGGAGATGTTTTCCGAAGTTTTTTTTTTTCCGCAGTAGCGGTGATTATGTAGCTTGTCTTGTTTAGACCTATAAATCGTTGAAATGGCACACGCCGTTTCTCTTATACATGTAAAAAATCAAGCAAGATGTCGATGAGCATCAGAGACGTTGTTAGATTTGGTGTTTCTCGAGAAAGGCTAAAGAAATGTTTTCGTCGCCGCTGCACAGTGCAGTGCAGCCAGTTAGCTAGCGGCTTCCATCAGTGGTAGCATACGAAGTTACGAATGCTTCGGGTACACTTTACCGTGGAGACGGTCGCAATATGTATATATTTCTTGAATATCCAGGTTCCGTGTTTTTATCCAGCCTTTTTATATTTATGTTGCTGTCCCGACGTAACGCGGCGCGCCGGTGTCTTGGAGGACACAGCTGGACGCCAGCCTTGTTATAACGGCACCGCTCCTTGCTCTGAGAAACTTAGGGTGAGTAACTCAATTGTAAAAATCAATAGTGCCTGAACTTTTTTCTTTTGGCCCAATCTCTGTTTTTTAATGGTGTTGTCAGAATATTTGCTACAGCTATAACACCACATGCCTCTATTTTGACCCCTGTTCTTGAGATTTACAGTGAAATTGTTTATTTAGCTGTCACCTATAACCTTAAATTTAGCAACCAGTATTTTTGATTCACATCATGTGTAAACAATGAAACAGATCCTTCATATTTAATTCTACCCAATTCTTGTTTTTTTAAAGTCATTAAAGATGTATGCTGTACAGTCATTCCACCCTGGAAAAAGAACAGTTAAAAGAAATCATTAAAAGCCCCACATAACCATTCCTGACCACGATGAGTATATGTAAACCTCTGACCACAACTATAAATACTTAATGATATATTAAAGAGAATAAATGAGTAACACTGAATTCTCTTTTCCCATCAGACCTTTTCCACTATGGATGCAATACAACACGATCCAGGCGGAAAACCAGCAGACCCATTACTTGGGATGGATGGTTTGTACTTTCTCTTAGGCAATAACAGAAAAAATAACTTTAAAAATATTGAAATAATATGTTGGTTCAGCTGTATATTACTTCATGATTTGAAAAAAAAAGTCCAGTTGTGCATTTTTTTTTTTTTTTTTTTTTTGCCTACTTGTGTTGTACCTGTTTGTGTAAATTTCAGTAATGAAACCTATAATAGTTTTCCTTGGGGAGTACACGGGGCCTATTTCAGCTTTTGTAGCTGTTTTCTTCAAGCGGTTCTAGCACATTGTATATACATTTACCTGACAGGTGCAATGGAAATCAGTGGGGTCGAGGCATTTTTCAGGAGGAGCCCCCTCTCTTCTTCAGCTCCTGCTGGTCCATGGGGACACTCTTTTTTCTCTTCATTTCCATATGTATCAAACGTCTTGCACCTCAGGAACAGCAGAAGCACCCTCACCAGATACAGCCGGAGCCACTCACTGCCTCAGGTGTGTTACTACATGATTATTACTAAACTGTTCCAAAGAAATATCAGCTAATGAAAGAATTATTGTGTTGGAAGTAACTGAATATATAGTGTTTTTATTCATCCTGCAGGTTCAGAGTGTGGTGCCTCCATCCGCATTTGGGGTAAAATTTCACAAGTGTGCACAGGTACATCAGTAATATGGGAAGAATTTAAAACCATTAGATATATGTACATTTAATTCTGTTATGTTGATTAACCAATTAATCTGTCATAACTATAATTTTCAATCATGTGGGACTTAGGTGAAGCTGGACACTGATCCCCCTCAGTTGACATTCTTCCTGCTGATTCACAATGTGGGGCCCGTGGGTGGCACCAACCTATCTCAAGTGGCTATCCGGGACTCCATTTCAGGAATAGTGCCTCTGAAATCTGAAGGCAGGGTCGTGGAAAGAGGCTACCAGACGTTTGCCATTGATTCATTGTTGGGTATGTCTGGGAGTCAGAAAGTTTAAAAAGATTATTTTTAACCTGAATATGTCTACATGTTGTTTCAGCAGTTGATGACGTGTTTATTTTGCTCACTTAGCTGGATCTCAGATTATTGTCAATTATACTGCTCACGTAAGGAGTCATAAGAGCGAAGTCCTTGACCTTCCAGCTTTTCTCACCTTCTCTAATGCCTCACAGGTATTTTCCTGCTTGTTTTAACTCGGTGATCAATCTTCTTAATTGGCAACTATGTCAAACCAAAAGTTTCTAGTTTCTAATTTGCAGGATAATTTCCAGACTTCTTAGCCTGGTTGTTGTTTTCTTGGCTCCACAGAATGATGTCAGCATGTTCGGCCCATTAATGGCTAATCTCACGCTGAGGGTGAATTCCACAGACAGGGTGAGTTTGGGAGAGCACCTTAACTGGAAACAAAATCTACAGCACTTAGTGCCACATGTTTGTTGTTGTAATCTTTTCAGTGTTTAATTTATCGTGATCATAAAAATGGCTTAATTGTAAATGTGATGCATTTGTCCACCTTTCCAGATTTATCCTAACCACGGTGTTCATTTTGCCGGATTTGTTGTTGGGTTCTTTGTCACTATGGTGCTGCTGTTGCTGGGGTTCCTGGCCATCAACTTGATAGGTCTCAGAACTAGACTGAGCCTTCTTCAGCAACGGGTATCACAAGTTCATCATTTAATCCTAATGATAAACTTAGATGTATCATTAAAAATTCACAGATTATATGTAGTTGCTATAACACCTCTTATTGGTTATTATTGTCAGTATAAATTTTGTTTGAATTGTTGTTCATTTAGCTGTATGGTATTTCTTTTGCCTCAGAGAAACAGAAGTGATTCAGACCCTGAGTTCGCAGACTGCAACCTCAGTGAGACAGTCAAAGAGGAGGCAACGTTTGAAGACAAGATGGTGGACATCATGGTTCTGGAGGAGCCACAGAACATGTACCAGGCTTTGGAAAAGTGAGTAAATCAGCCCAGTAAGGGTTCATTTCCATTGATGAAATGATACCAACACCAGTTAGCAACAAAAGACAAAAATGAGCGGATGTGCAAATGAATATCCAAATCAGTACTCGTGGCATACCATCTTATCCTGCTTATTGTGTATTTTATCTGTCCAGTCTTGAAATGTCTTCACTGCTACACGCCACCAGTAACCTGGAGGCCGTCCGGATACAGATTTACAAGGACGTGATGTCCTCCTTGCTTGCCAGCCTTCAATCTCAGGGCCATGCCAGCCCTCAAGCCCAGCAGAGGCTGCTTAGTGTGCTCCACGGACAGCTGCTGGGCATGGAGGGACGCCTCAAGGAGGCGCGAGGGGCTCGCATGGCTGCCTTGGCTGGTCAGTGTAACTTGGAGACTCGGGAAGAAATGGAAGCAGAGCACCGCAGACAGGCTGCTGAGAAGGCCCAGGCTGAGCTGCTGTGTCAACATGCAGACCGACAGGTAGTAATAATGTGCTTTTGCATTGTTAACTGTGCCAAGAAGGTTAGTTTTCTGTTACAATTTGAAAGTCTTTTACCAGGATTACAAAAAAGCAGCGGCTCGTGCCAGGTGTTGCTTGGTGTTGGCCCAGCTGCCAAAAATGTAATCCACAAACAACTATGGCGATGGCACAACAGCTGTTTCAGGAGATAAATATAAAATACCGAACCTTAAACTTATTTTTATTTAATGTTTCCAGGAGCTTCTACAGTGTAGTGTCCTCCTGGAGAAGCTGCACAAGTTGAGCCAGAGTCAGCTTCAGCGCATCCTGTTGGTCCGTCATGAAGAAGCCTCAGCGAAGGTCCAGAGGCAGATCATCGAGTGGCGGCGGGTGGAGCTGCACAAGATCTTCTCAGAGGAGCTGGAGGAGGCCACCAGGATGGGGGAGTTGGAGAAGAGCACAGTCAAGAATCTTCAGCATGAATACTTTACTTGTCAGGTGAACAGTCAGAACTGGTGAAAATGTCTCATTTTGAGTGTCATGCTCTATTAAAAAAAAACAAAAAACTTTTGTATGTGTTATGATATGCATACATTTACATTTGCGGTGAAATACTAACATGAAAAAAACAAAGAATGAAAGTAGTGATGACTTCATAATGTTATTTTCTGACTTGTTTTTGTCCAGGATCAGCTGGAGGAAGTACTAGATGTAGTCCTTGCCAATCTGCGCTACGTGCTAGCTGAGCGCAGTGCACAGAGGAAGTTCCTGGTGCACAGCCTCCACAGCCTCAACAGCCTGATTTCTGACACCTTCACCACCGCCTCAAGCAACTTGGACACCTGGTTCACTCACATCAGGGGGTTGATGCCAATTTTAGTTTTCTCTATAAACAAAAAAATGTTTCTGCATTTTATTAGGTTTAAAAAACAACTGAAATATGTCTGGTAATTATGTGAAATATACAATACCAAATATATAGTGTGTAAAAGGTCAGGAACATAAACTTTGCTGTGTATTTAAGAATCTTGTTGTTACCTATGAACACAAGTACACTATCCTACAGTTATGTTTTATTGTGGTACTCTGTTGCCTTCTCCACCAGAGGGAGCAAACTGCCTGCAGAGCAGATCGACCAGCTGCAAGAGAAGGCTCAGAAAGAGCTGGTGATGCTGAGGCAGAGACTGGATGAGGCACTGAAGCAAGAGAGGAGAGCCATGCATTGCGGACTGATTAAGAAAAGGAGGGAACTCATATCTGACATGGTGAGCAGAACATGCACTGAAGTATGTTAATTATAGATTGATATTAAAAAAAAAAAAAATCTGCATTACAATTTATTTCCCAGTGAAATCAATCCTGGTTCTTACCTTGTCCAGGTGAGGGTCCATAAACAGAGACAGAAGGATCTGTCAAACATGTGCAAGGGTCTGGAGGAAAGGATGGAAGTAGGGCAGCATCTGCACTGTTGGCAGAACCTACTGACAGCTCACAGCTTGGAGCTAGCAGAGCTTATCAACAACCTGGATGAGGAAGCTGCTGCAGATATCCGCAAGGTACCACACTAACACTACAGGCACTTTGTGTGTGTGAATTTTCTTGTGTGAGACACACATAGACATGAAATTGCACAAATGTGAATTAAGCTTGACCCCCATATCTGTTCTTTAGGTGACCATGCGTGTGATCCAGGCTGCCATAACAGACATCAAAGCCATCCAGCCTTCTGCAACTCAGGCTGTACAAGCACTCTTGCCTCCAGAAGAGCAACACTTCCTGCTGCAGATGGAACCAGAGGAAGGATCAGGACAGGCCCAGGGACAAGGAGCGAGCGCTCTCCTGGTGGGCCAAGAAAGACTGCACCAGGAAGGCAAGGCAGCCCTACGCATCCTCAGCTGCACCAGGGAGGCGCTAAAGGAAGCTATGGAGAAAGAGCTGCAGGAGCAGAAGGCACTCAGGACACGCTGCAGAGATTTCTTCAGGTCAGCGATGTAACTTTAGAGGATTCAGGAACTAAAGATTGTGTATGTGGTCCCAATCAGAGATGGAAAATCAAAGAAAGAAAGTCAAACTGCTTCCACGAGGTTAGGACATGTTAGTTGGTGGGAATTCTTAAAGCAGCCGCAGTGGAAAATGCCAAATATTAATCATTCTGGATTAATGGTACCCAGTATTTTCTTTTAGAAACCGAAGTCCCAGAACAGCCATAAAATGTCTCACAGCAGAGTCTAGGTGTGTTCATCTGTCACTCTTCTTGTTTCCTTTCTGTCTTAGGTGTTTGTGTTTGTCCCAGCTGACGCAGTCTGAAGATGACAGGCTAAAGATGAAACTGGAGTTTCAGAAATGTCTCTCTGTGATCGATCGCTGTCTGGTGATGCCACACGCTGTCGCCAGAACTAAACTCCTCTCTGCCCTGGCAGCTTGGAGGAAGGAGAGTGAGAAACAGATGGTGAGCACAAAATCACACATTGCTGACCTCATTTTATATGCTCTTAAAAAGTCACTGTGTAGAATTACATATCGTACTGACTGTCACCCATTTCATAGTTTGAAAAAAAAGCTCCAGCTACCCAGAATTGGATACGCGGTTAAGAGGATGGATGGAGAAAGGGGGAAAAAAAACTCACTCACTAATTTTAAAATTAAATCAACAGTGCTGTCAGAGATTTCTCCTTTGCTTTTATTTTAAAAGGCATTAGCTAAAGTAGTATGGCTAAACAATTTCGCTTCCTTGCACTGCAGTTTTGAGTTGTATGGAGTGCTCTGAATTAAATTTCCCTGGGAAACGCTGATCAAAGCATGCATCATTTTATGGAGGGATGTAATATGGTGGTTTATGGTGCACATCTCGCTTTCATCGCCAGACCTTCTGGTATTGATAAGTGAAGCATTCTTTGGAGCCAGTTCATGACATTTTTTTCCCCCTGAAAAGAAACCTGTATAGCAGCTTTCCACATTTATTCCGTTTCCATTAATACCTTTTTGTTTTTGAATCTGCTCATAATATTCTGAAGGTAATTCAAAGCAAGAAACTGATGCGCACTAAACTGCAGCCGGAGATAATGGTGCTTTTAATGTTTTCTCGTGGGTATAAGAAATTAAGAATGGTTACCACCAGTGCAAAAACCACAGCGCTGTAAGCCTCCGTTGTGTGGCTGATGGATGAGTGCACATTGTTTTTCAGAAATTATAAAAGGGATCCACAGTGTGGTTTCATTTCTAATCATATCATAACTGTGAGCTCGGAGTTCTTTCCCAACCACCTTCTGGATACTGTGGCTTTTTGCAGACAAATACACAATCCAAGGGGAAAAGTAGTGAGGCCAGAGAGAAAACAGACACATCTGACCTGCTGCTTTTCCAGAAAAAGCTCAAGGACAGGATTCAACTATTTGAGAAGGAGAAGGAGATGGAGAGCAGTATAATGAGCGAGGTAAAGCTGTTTCCTATAAACTTGATGATAATTGATTTATAAGTTAATTAGTGTTATTCTGTATTTTATACTGTATTTTTTTTCAGCATGTCAAAGTGATCCATTAAGTTCATAGAGAAGGAAAGTCATAATTTCTGAAGACAGTTTGAGTTTAAGGTCAAAATTATAGATGAGAAGGTTTTGAGTTTATACCAGGTGACTGAAAATCGTCCGTTCTAAACATGGCAGGTGCTGGAAGAGATGAAGCAGGAGAGAGAAGATGATCTGCGCTCTCACGCAGACAGCCTGGCCATGCAAATGGCGACCATCCATTACCAGAAGGCTGAGAGGCGAACCAAAGTTTTGGAGACCTCCAGAGCGATGCTTGCCCTCCATAGCCTGCTCATTCAACAGCTCAAAGAAAGAAAGCATCTGGAGAGACAAGACATGGCTCAGAGTATACAGAGCCACTGCTTGGTAGGTAGTATCTGACTTGTGGTTATTCCCTGTGTGGTAGCATTGCATGGTTGCAGGGATGCGCTTATATATGTAGCATATAAGGTGTCATTCTGTGAAATTTTTCATTTTTAGCTTCAATATTTGTGTTCCTTCTGAGACATGGTTATTTGAGAGTTCCTTTGACTCTTGCCACAGGGCCTAGAGGAAGCGGAGCAACAGTTTCAGAAGGAAAGGACAGAGTTGGACGGCCTGCAACAGTCTCAGCTCAGTGTGAAGTCAAGTAAAACACATCAAGAGGAGTCTGGTGAGGGTGAGGAGGAAAGCGTGTTTCAGCTGCGCACGGATTGCAGGATGGTGGCCATCCTTCAGGATGCACTTTACAAGTGTGAGCAGGTTATCACGCTGATGGCTGAGAGGTAAGCTGTGATGTCAGTGTTACCTAGGGAGCAATGAGGAATTTTTTTTTGGAGGGGGGTTGATATAAGCCATTGCATTTTTCAATGTGGAAACTCTGGTGTTTTTAGGTTTCACTTCATGACTGCCAACAATCAAACCATGGATGATTTAAAAGAACAAATGGAGCTCAAGAGGCTGTATGCAAACTGTGACCAGGTCTCAGTTTAATTTCGGGATAAGTGTTTAAATAATATGTGTTATAAAAACTATTGGAACTTTGTACGAGTGCCAGGTAATGTGTAATCATGGTTACTCTGCGCTGCTCTTTATAAAGGATCTGGAGTTTGCATCTCGGCTGGTGAAGCAGTGTCATGTCTCTGCTGAGCTTCTCCTGGAGGCCCTTCGTCTCCTTCTCCCAACCCTGCCTGAAAGTGAACTCCTTTCAATCAGCGATGCCCTCTGCCCCAAACGGCACCCTGTTCCAGTGTCTGCAGAACAGGAGCACCCAGGGTAAGAACCAGGATCAGAGTTTATATCATGGCAAACTTTTTTGTAAGAGTCTAAAGTTTCATAATCTTTTAATGAGTGAAATTAGCACTTTTGGGAACAATACAACCAAACGCAGCACAAAACAAATAAAAACACGGTGGAAGAGCTTTTTTGGTTTCATTGTTTTTGGATGTGGTGACACACTGTCTTTTCACCAGCATTACAGATTTATTCTTTAACACAGCGATTTTTCACGGAGGCAGCCGTCACTGAATTGTTGCAGTTCCGTGCCTGGGCACAGTTAAAGATCACACTACACGCATACTGCGCCAGGGCATGCCGTACTTAACTATTCCCAGGCACTGTTCACAGCAATCACATTAGTCAAATGAGCTGGACTTTGGAGGTCAAACGTGCTCGGGCTTTGTAGGGATACCTACGGTGAGTACATCCGAAGAGCCTGGGGGGCTCTTTTAAGCAGGTGAGTTAATTACAGATGGACTCTGATTGGCACATGGGGCTGGGATACTGTTCCAGTCAGGCACAAGGGCCAATGGGGGATGTGACTCAGGAGAAAGCAAGCAGATGTCAAGTGCAGCCACCAATCTCGGTTGAGGGATAGAACATACTAATTTATGAGGGCCATAACATTGGGCAATGAAATGCTTTGAGGACATTTAAATTTGACAAATTGCAGCGTGGTGTTTTTCGTTTGACTCTTGCCTCACTCTGATTTACATGGCAAGCAGCCACAGCCACACAGTGTTTAATGTGTGTCACGCTTGTTTACCAAAACTGTAACAATTGTTCCTTATTTAATTGAGTGATTACTTAATTTAATGAAATGACTTCTCATCATGCAAAATCCTCAGTTTTAAGTTGGATCTCCACCTAAACACGTAAGCTAAACCATGCCTTTGTCGTGCCCCGGGTTTCCAGATTTTCCTTTTATCTCTGTTGGGAAGGGAATCAACTTGAATATAAAGATAATGGGTCTTTTTTTTTTTTCTTTTTTGCTGCAAGTGTTCTGCCAGAGTCTCAGCAATTCAAGTTCTGTGGTTTAAGAAATTCGTTTTGTTTTTTTTTTCTTAAGTTACTGATTTGAAAAGAAAGAAATCTGTGTTTTCCCAGCAGCCGGTTGAAACACAGCCATCCCCGAGCATTGTCTTAAATTTAAATAACTGTTTTCCCTAAGCCAAGATGGAGAGATAAATTATTTTACTCATCATTTAATTTCCCCTCTTGTCCTGATACACTGGAACAGTCTTGTCCGCACCCCGCTGAGTCTGGATTATTTTACTGATGAATAATGCCTCGTGCTTTGGATCGGAGCTTCTGGCTTAAGGACAAGGGGGTGAAAAGTTTGGAACAATATGCAAGACATGTGTTTTCCTTTTCATTAGTTCTTTTGTTTCTGCTTTTTGTTTGTAGAATAGAGTGTACCAATTCTTAACAGCTGTTCTCAATCTTATTCAAAAGAGACTTCATGTTTACAATATT
Source organism: Cichlasoma orientale (assembly GCA_034780415.1). Taxonomy (NCBI): domain Eukaryota; kingdom Metazoa; phylum Chordata; class Actinopteri; order Cichliformes; family Cichlidae; genus Cichlasoma; species Cichlasoma orientale. The sequence continues at coordinate 1,092,068 of JAVDPK010002309.1, forward strand.
GTTTGATATTTAAAAGTGACTAATATGTTCATTTTCAGCTCCATATTTTTATTCCCGGGCAGTAGCTTTGTATGATTTGCAAAATAACTCTTATTTATCTGCCGGGCCTGAGTGCGGCCCCTCTGTCTGCGAGAAGCCCTTTCAGCTCTTCTCCCTTTAATGCCATCTTCCCGTGAAGCCAGCTCTCTTTCCATTAGCTGCCCCTCATACACACAGCAGATGGGTGGAGCTTATGTGCTCAGAGCCAAGGCTGTGTGCCTGAGGACCATATTAGAATTATATGCTCACACTGGCATCATACAGAGTACACAAACTGTCTGAAGTCTGATCTTTTGACTCATAAGGATTACTTGCACATGCTCTGACCTCATTTTGGCCATTGTAACAGCAATCATATGACAAAAAAAGCGTAATCCATCCATTTATTTTCTTCTACTTATCCTTTACAGGGTCGCGGGGGGGCTAGATTAAAAATTGTCAAAAAAACAAAGGCTTTTTTTTTTCCCCTTCTTCTTTTTTTACCCCTGTAACCTGAATATCCTCTCTTCCACATACACTCAGTGAACTTGCATTTGAAGATCTGGCAGTTATGTCGGCTGTTCTGAGGACAGATGTCTCCCTCGTTCTGTCAGTGTCCTTTTCTAACTTGAACACAAATATAAAGCAGTCGAGTTTTTCCCAAGTGACCGATCTTTAAAATTTCCCTCGAACCGGGCAGCTTTTGTGTGTTAGGCAGTTGTGCTAACTCCTTTCCTACCAAAATACAGTCAGCTTTAAAATAACAATCTGTGCCAAACCAAATATGCAGATCAGTCTGCTGTAGGAAATATGTGAGCAGCTGAAAGTTGTAAAGGCAAACTTTTATCTTTTGGTTGACTCGGCAAGAATTTCAGTGAATTTCTGTGTTAGAAGACAGAAATACTTTGAAGCTGGAGGTTTATTGTTATGCTCACAGGTACATTAGGATGGATAAGGTGATATTAGGTGAACAAGAAACTTCAAGTTGCCAGAACTCTTGTCTAAATGTGAAAATTTCAAAATCAACAACTGTGGTTCATTCACTGCATGCTATGTAAAATCCATAGTGTGTCCAGAAGTACTGCAAAAGCAAATCTAAGGCAATTAGTCCACCCATTACAAAGCTGTGTTGATGATCAGTTTGCATTTTGACAGATATTAAGTACAGAGAAACCAGAAGATGTGCATTGTTTACTATTAAAATTAAGATTGCCCGTCTAAACACTGCTCCGTGTTTTGGAGGCAATCTTGAACATACTAATTCTCCTAAAGGCTTTGCAGTGGGACTTATGTGGGTTTATTAATTACACTCCCCAGCTTAACATGTTGTACCCTACTAAGAAGGAGATAAAACATTTAATCCCTTTTCTCCAAATGTGAGATCACAAAACTCTCCCTTTAACCTGATGATTTATTACATTGTGTGAATAGCTAGGTATTTTTTATTAAAACCAATTGACTGCAGAGGTTATACTGCAGCTGACAGCTTCATATTCTGTTGGTGACTCTTTGACCAGGTGTGCTGGGGAGCTGAATAGAGTCCTTCCTGTCAAACTGAGGGAAGATGTGGTGCATAAAAATACGCTGAATATGCCAAGTTGTTCTGTGGATAAAGAGAGGTGAGTTCAACACATTTCTTTGTTCCTCTACCAGCCGCCATATAAAGACTTCATGTTACAATACTGCCAAGGCTAATTTGTAGTTTAGCGGTCACCAAATATTACTGACAGATCCTTAATTGAAGTGAAATGTGCCTGTCAGATTGCATGGTTTGGCTGTGTTGACCACACGCATGAGGTAAGCACTTTAACACTCCAGCTCGCTAACAAAAAGCTCCTTTGTCCTCCAAATCTCACAGACTCCAGGAAAAGAGGGAAAGTCTGATGGAAAAACTGCTCCCCAGGTCCAGTCTTGTGCTTCCAGGGGATGCTGCACCACTGCTGACTAAGGAGAAGGGAAAGGAGGACAGCTTTACCACAGCACAGCAGCCAGTTTATAAATCAGCGCTGCCTGTCGAAGAGCAGCAGAGTGACAGTGCAAGAGAGAGAGTCGTGGACACAGTAAAGGGAAGCCCCGCAACCGGGGAAAGGTTGTTTGTGTTCCGGGATTCACCTGAATCATGTGACAGTGTGGATGCCCCTAAAAGAAAAAGGAAGAGGAACTTCCTCAATCTGAAGAAAGGATCAGTGGCCCCAACAAACCTACCTTGAGCTTTGTCTTGCCTTTGATTATTTTTTTTTCTTTTAATGAAGATGGTGTTTTATATGTGATCATGCTCAAATCCCCCCAAAAATAAAATAAAAATGCAGTTTCCAGTGCTTTTCAAAGTGTTTGTAGCATCTGAAGTGGTTTTATTTTTTAATAAAGGCAGCTGACTTAAGTTCCCAGTTATTTCTCCCTTTCTTCTCAGTAATTCAGATTGCTTGTAAGCTGGTCATAAATGAGTGGTTGAGTGAAAGGTTATTATTATGTCATGACCTTGTCTAAAACTGGCATCTTCCCAAAGGCGCAGGTTCAGATCTTCTCAAAAGGCAACACTTCAGTTTATAGGAAAAAGAACAGATCGAAGTAAAACCTTGCAGTTGTTACTAATGAAATACTGATACTTATCAACATCTGTGTTAAGAGTCCGAATTCCCGACACTGGACAAACAGAAACAAAGTTTCCAGACTTTTTTTTTATATGTATATCTAACAGTTGCAGTTAATATGTCGTAAATTAACCTGTTATTAACCTATATTAACACGCACGCCTGGGATTTCCCTTGGTGAACTTGGTGGCTGCTGGTCAGATTCTTGGTTTGATTAATAGCTGATATTAATATCCTGGTTTTATGTATTTACAAGCCAGAACATTTGGAGAGAAAACACGGCAAAAACGTGTGTCGGTTGTCAGCAGGGAGAAATCAATCACCCCGCTGGTATTTGGAGACGGATGATTTGCTCTGCAGAACGCAGCAGATCCCAAATGTTTTCCTGAGCCGTGCTGCGCCTCCACGTCATCGTGCCCCCCTCTCACTCCATCCTTAAAATAGCAGCCGGCCCTCCTCTATACTCCTCGATTGACTGTACAAGCAGCTGGAGTTTTAGTCCTGCGTGGCGCCGGCTGCAGAGTGATAACATGAAGCTGGGACTCGCAGCTCTCGTGTGCTTTTCCAGCCTTGTGTGGCTGTCGGAGTGCGCGCCTCCGACCTGCTACTCCAGAGCGCTCCAGCTGAGCAAAGAAATCATGATGCTGCTTGATAAAATACACACTTACCACCGCACGGTAAGCAAGTCTGCGTTCATGGCGTTCTGACGTTTTAATGGCAACAGTTGTTTATTTTAACGCTCGTGTTTTCTGGGTTGCAGAAAACCTGCGCTGAGATTCTGCCTACCATCTTCCTTGATGTGCATGTAAGTTTGATTTATTTTTATTTTATTTTATTTTATTTGGGAAAACTTAAACATGACCAAGTGGCTTGACCCTTTACCTGGTGTGCAGATGTCTGCAGTTTGACAGCTGCACCATGCAAAAACAAAATCAAGACACTCCAAGCTTCTCTTGGAGTTTTAGTGTACTCACGATCATTTTTAAAATGCTTGTTTCATCACTCCAGAACTCCTGCGTCACCACCAAGCTCCGTGACTTTCTTTACGTGGTGTTGAACCATCCCAGCCAGTACTGCAGAGAGCGACCCAGAATGGTGCTGCTGAAAACCAAAGTCCAGAACCTTTACACCATCATCACCAGAATCTGTTATCGGGTAAGAACTCCACAGTGTGTGTGTGTGTGTGTGTGTGTGTGTGTGTGTGTGTGTGTGTGTGTGTGTGTGTGTGTGTGTGTGTGTGT
>JAVDPK010002311.1:0-10886 GCA_034780415.1 Cichlasoma orientale
AAAAATATTGTAGAGGTAGTAAAAATAGGTAGTAAAAGGTAGTAAATTGAACTCTAGGATTCCTGTATTAACCCTGTGGATGAGCTTTTTGGTACGGGGATGATTGTGGCTGTTTTTAGGCCGGGGGGGGGGGGGTGACTGCTTGGGCCAGGGAGGGGTTGAAAATCCTGGTGAGAATCAGGGTGAGCTGGTGGGTACACACTCTGATCACATTGCCAGGTACTCCGTCAGGTCCAGCAGCCTTCCTGGGTTCACTGCCAAGAGCACAAGCCGTGCCTCATGCTCCTGGACAGTGAGTGGGGTGGAGCTGTTCATTAATGCTGTTCAGCAGAAGAGAGAGAGCACCATGCTAACATTAGCATCGGGTGGTGTATACGTGGCTTTGACGATCATTACTGTTAGCTCTCTAGGCAGAAAAAAGGCCGACATCTTACAGACGTACTCGAGGTCTGGGGAACAATGATGGTTCTGTTGTTACAGCGGTCCTCATGCCACCAGTTTAAATGTTCAGAAACATTTAAAGCAATGCCACCATTTTAACTTTAGACCTGAAACAGTGACCCTCATTTGCATAAAGTGGCCTAGGCGTTTATGCACACAAGCAGCAGCATTGATGCTTCATCACGTACATAGACACTGAATAGGAAACCTGCAAAGAGCCGATCCTGTCACCACATACTGTGAGCATAAATTGAGCCGTACACTGTTAGATGTCACGATTGGGGTGGCTGTAGCTCAGGAGGTAGAGCAGGTCACCGACCAATCGGAAGGTTGGCGGTTCGATTCCTGGCTGCTCCGGGCCACATGGCAAAGTATCCTTGGGCAAGATGCTGAACCCCAAGTTGCTCTCCAACGCAAGCGTTGGAGTATGAATGTGTGTGAATTAGGGCTGGGCCATATCATATCATTCATGATAATACCGGTAAAAAAATCCTGCCTGGGAAAATAAATTATATCATGATATAAATATGTCACCACACAGCGGATTTTGCTCAAGTGGGTCATGCAGTGTTGCCAACTTTGTGACTTTGTTTCTAGATTTAGCAGCTTTTCAAAAGTGCCCGTGTGACTCAGAAGTGCCTTTTTGTTTATAGCTTTTGGGAAGAAAAAATATATCGTGTATATATCTCATATATCGCCATTCAGCTCAAAAATATCGTGATACATTATTTTTGGTCCCTATCGCCCACCCCTAGGGTGAGACAATAAAAAAATGCACTTAGCTTAGATACATATGGAAGTGCTTGTATGAATGGGTGTGAATGGGTAAATGTAAATATGTTGTATAAGCGCTTTGAGTGCTCCAAGTAGAAAAGTGCTGTATAAGAACTAGTCCTTTTACCATGATTATGAACACCAAACAGGTTTTCACAGTGACTTTATGAATCATCCAGGATGCTTTCTTCCAGAAGTCTGAAGATTTATTCAGCTTTTTAAATGCATTTCACATTATTAACAGATGTTTGTTTGGCATTACTCTCCTCATCGTTCCTCCTGTCATACAGGTTTGCAAAGCTCCTCCTCCGGCTCCCAGCGCTGCGCTCCATTGGTCTAAAGTGCCTGGAGCACTTGTTCTTCTTTAAACTGATTGGCGACACGCCCATTGACACCTTCCTGATGGAGATGCTAGAGGCGCCTCACCAGCTCACCTAGAGGAGGAGCCAGTCAGGATCCAGCGCACACCGGGATCACCAACACCACCCGCCGTGTTGGCTCACTGGCTCTTCTTGTTGGGCCTCACTTAACTGAAGCACCTGCTGGTTTTAATGTACACAGAAACACACGTTCACCCTGGCTACTTGTCTTCACTCACACATACACACACACACACACGCATGCAGATAACTGAAATTTCAACCATGGATTGACATATAACTAACACACAGACAGTAAAGTTTCCTCATACTGACACACACATTTTCACCTTTTTCCCAAATCCAGTTTTCCTCCTTATGACTCAAGGAATACGCGCCCTTTTTATCTTACATCTACAGTAAATGTCTTAATTTTAATTTTTCCACTTTCACATCTTCATCTCGCAGTGGGGTTTTTGCTTCTGTGTAACTGGTGTACCTCCCCTGCTTTTACTTGGGTTACTTACAGTTACTGCTAGTTGCACCTCTGTGTATTATATCATCACTAACCGGTTAGTTATTCGTGTATCATTTTAGCTTGAAATCAGGTGCACAGCATTTCAATCAACTGTCCATCATCCAAAAAATAAATTTCTTATTGTCAGGAGGTGCCCTGTAATGGACATGCAAAAACACCCTCCCAATGAGCTCATCCAATCTTGTAAAAATGGAAATGTTTTATGCTTTTTGAATATTCATGCTGAAACTTGTTTAAGTTTCTATTTTGAAGTACTGTACTCATGAAATGAGAGCTTTTTCCAAGGCTTTGAAATCCAGGAAAAAGGGGGCTGGGAGGACTCTGAAGGCCAAACGTGGCTCCGCCCACCCCGATGCGCACAGCGGGCTTTGTAAGAAGAATGACTTGAATTTTTTCTTTTTTAACTTTTGATTTTATCCTTTTCTCTACTTTGGCAGATGGTTGGCATTTGAAACAGCTTGAGGCTCACAGGAAGTGCAGCTTCATGCAAGAAAAAAATTCATTCAGCTTCCCAGTCACTGAACAGCGCCTCCTGCTGGTGGTCATTTTTATGCACTTTTGTGAATTGTAACTGTGTAAATGTTTGTTTCCTAGAAATGACCATCTCAGACATCTAAGATGAACCTAAAGGTACTAAGTGTAGGATTTTCTTATTGTGTTGTTGTCAGATCAGATTTGGTCCTGAACAAATACCAGGTTGGAACCTTAAATATGTTGACTATATTACTGCCTAACATGCAGCACAGCTCAACATCTTTCTGTAATTATCTTTAATTGCAGAAATGTTTTTAAGCGGTTGTGTGTTGAACATGAAAAAGGAAAATGATTTTCATGTCTGTATAAAACTGGACCATCTTCAGTCCAGGGAGACTCTTCAGTAGTAACTTGGCTGCTCTGCCTGGTAGTTACTGCAGTCTGAGAGACGTGCTGTCCTCTAAAGCACGATTCAAAGTGTTGAAACTTTGTGCAATACAAAAAGCAGCAGCTGGATCTGAAACCGTCTGACTGTGGCGACAGTTCACCTTTTTATCGAATTCGGCCCTTTGTGTAATTCTGCAGCCCACCCTCACTGTGAGGATGTAGATTAAAGGAAATCCTACACCTACTGCCTGCTCTTTCAGAACTTTACTCACTGTGTTTGGGCTCGGTGCTTGCAACTTTTGTACAGTAGATGTAAATAATAGAAAAAAACAGGAGTGATGTGAAAGCAAAGTCCTGTTCACACTTGAGAAAGTCAAAGATGTGGCTCCACCAAACAAATGATGAAGCTGTTTTTAGCTGTTGACTCAACATTGGATGTGACATTAACCTTTGAGCCCGGGGCCAAACCACACCTCAATGCTGCTTTTGCACCAACTTCTGCCAATGTTTCCTGTTGTTCTGGTAATTGGTTGGCTGGATTTTGTTGACAATGGCACTTGACATTTACTGTGATTGAAATTTGTGAGCAGCTGAAGCTGAGAATTGCAGTGAAAGGTCAAATGCAGCTACCACATGATCAGGAGATATAAAAGCAAACTATGAATGAAACCGTCTGCACGTGCTCAGAGGGGAGCAGTACACGCAAAGATCTGCTACACTTTCTGTTAGTAAAGTATTTAAGAGAGTGCTGGTAGACGTTCTGGAGTATATTTAGCCTCTTCTTAGTCACCACAGTTAATAGAAATTCGATGCACATTTTGCAGTATCATTCTACAGGGAAGAGGCACAGGTGTCCTCTACCAGGTGCTAAATAACAAATATGGTCTTCATTTAAGACGTGCACATTTACATCAATGCAATTACAGTATGCAAGTACACAGACAAATCAGACAGCCTGTCTCCACTCTTGCTTAAAACTGAGATCTCCCTCTTAATGTTCTCTTTTTTTTATGACCCCTTCTTCATTTTAGACCCTGTTATGGAAAATAAATACCAGCAAAGTGCTCGTGCTTTTTGGCTGTGGCTGATGAGGTTTGTGCTCTGCCAGTTGCAGCCAGAGTTGGTTTAGTAATGTTAGAAAGCAGTTTGCCTGGTGGAAGCAGTGGAAGTAGCTGTTGAATTTTGGGGTCCTTCAGCTACCATGATGAGCAATGAGCTTCCTGCCCTGCACAGAGTCCAAATATTTCTTCTCGGAGAGGATCCACAGCCTTCCCCATGTGTTGCGGATGTAGAGGCTGGCAGTTTACCTGTAAGACAGGTGTTTTGTTAACATATAAGTTGATCTAACCTTAGACTTTGGTGGTGTTTCTTCTTTATCCTGGCATATAAAGTGGTCCTTGATTTCCTACATGCAGACAAAGCTCCTGCACCATTGCTGACTCGTGTTCAAGATGATGAGTTTGGTGACATGCACCAGCATCTGTACTGTATATGCTGTAGTATGGTCTCAGTGCTTTAGTGACTTCAGTTGGTTCAGATGAGATAGTAATGGACACTTATTGTCTTTGGAGCTTTGAAATCTGTGGGTGCAGGTTCCTTATCCTGAGGCAGTTGGGCTGTGGAGTTAGGTTTGAGAGTAGAACCTTAAGTGAGCTTTCCCCATATTCTGTCAGAGAGTATGCTGACTTCAGGATGTGTGCTGGTGTGAATCATCTCTTCTGGTTGGTTGATATCCTTGAAATTTTAGCTTTGGAGCTTCCTCTGAAAGTTCGAACCTGCTGCTGCTGCTGCTGCACCGTGTTAGTGTTGGGGTTAACCCTGACTGGGGATGGAGTCAGAGTGCTGCAGGGCTCAGCAGGTGACATTAAATACTAGACACACTGAACAGGCGGCGGCCTCTGTTGATGATGCTTCAAAAACTCAAAATATGCAACTTGTATAGTGATTGTGGTGAAGCCTGTCATGCAGTACATCTGTTTCTGGCATCAGTAAATTTTAGTCTGTTACATAAATTACAATTAATTGGCAGTAAAGTCATTTAGTTATTCCCATCCCTCCGTAACAGCAGTGTATTTAAGTTGTGCTATTTTTAGATTATTTTAGACTTTGAGCATTTAGATGATGATAAACAGATTCAGTAACAAACAGTGGGTGCAGGTGTTCATCAGGCTGACAGTCTGCAGGAGCTGCTGGCTGTTAGCTTTGTTCTAAAGTGTGTGTGAGGTTTTCTGCACGTGTGTTCGGAGTCTTCTGCAGCTTTGGCTGTGACTTGCTGAGTGCTGTCAAATAACTGAGAAATAATAAAAGGTGCAGGAGGCTGAAGGGTAATGATCATATTGGCCTCTGTCAGCACAGCCTCCTTCCTTCCTGCGCTTTGCTCCATGTTTTCTAATTTTTTAAACTTAGCTTTCAGTCACCCACGGAGGCTGAAAGTTGCCGGGCTTTTCATTGGACCGTTTGAAAAGGATGTGAAGCTGATCGTGGGACGAGCGTTGGCGCTCCAGAGAAGGGATTCGGTGGGTCCCTCTTTGCTTTCTTTACTTGACGGCAGAGCTGCGGCAATCTGCGGTCGCCACGGGGACCGCGGGATTGCACCGCACCGCCCACAAATGGTTGTTGTTGCAACCTTGTGCACTCGAGGCAGACGCATGCTGTGACCTTTTGACTGTGTTCAGTATTGTTGTCGCCATCTTTGTTACATTTGAAATGACTCGCTTTTTTGAGAATAAAGACATTGATCAGATATCTGAAGAATTGATCGTGTATAGATTACCATCAGGACAGCGTTGTTCCACCTCCCGGTGCCAAAGAGCCATCCATCCATCAGTGAGGCTCAGAGTGCTGTGCAGCCTCCTGACTGGTTTATTTATCACTGCCAAGCTGTTTGAGACGCAGGCCCCTGTGCTCGTCTGTCACTCATACCTTTTTATTGTGCAGCACACAGTGTGCTCTCCTTGGCCTGAGCACTAAAGAGGGGCCCTAATGAGAGTGAATGCCAGCATGTGTGGAGAGGGGAGGTCTGGCCAGAAGGGGATCCGTGTGTGGACCCCTCTGGGAACGATTTAAGAGGGCTAGCCTCGCCGAGTCCTGGACCTGCTCTTCTTAGACTCGGTTTCGTGGCTTTGCCACTGGGTGTTGCCTTTATGCTTAAAAGAGGACATTTTAAAATCTGTTTTAGATTATGAAGGAGAAAATATGGTTCTACCTGTAGAGGAGGTGTGGTTAGCAGGGACACCTCAGGAGGAGGAGGAGGTGTTTGAGCTTGGAGGAGCTGTGGAGAGCAGGTCAGACAGGAGGAGGAAGGAAAAGAAGGGCAGGGACTCAGATCAGGTGTTGATCAAGCAGAAAAACAGAAAAAACTATTTTCCAGTAGATCTAGAATCTTCCTGTTTACTCTTCATCTTAAAAACTTCACACACTTTCTTTGTCTTGTTTCTTGTATCCGTCTTTTCCAACTGTTTATCTTTTATTACAAAGTATTAAATACGAGCTGTAAAATCAGAAAGGAAGAATCTGTCACTTATTAATTTTCTCTTGTTCTTTGTCCTGTTTGTATCTCACTCCATCGTACATGTGGAGCTGATTGTGTGCTTTTGGGATTGAAAGAAGAAAAAAATGATTTTTTTTCAGTCATTAATTCTGAATCTCATTTCTGTTTGTATCATGTCTGAGTAAAGGTTTTAATACTGTATCTGAAGTGTTTCTCATTCATTTAACTAACAGTGCTCTCAGTTTCTTTAAACACCCGCTGATGCCACAGAGCGTGCCGCCCCCACCCGAGTCCTCAGTCCAGCAGGACCCCAGGGCCCCGGGCGACCGCTGGCACCGCACTCCACCTCTAGAGGGAGCACTGACCTCTTTTGTCCTGCGCAGTTCTTAGCAGCCATCGTCTCCGCCTCTCTTTCCCCTCCTATGCATTTCTTTGCCTGCATACTTGGGCGCCTCGGCCAATAAGGAGGCAGCAGACCTGAGATCAGAGCATACTTTCACCCTACACTGGTGGCTGTGTTCCCTCTGCCGCATATTTAAATGTTACCAAAAATGTGGGTATGATTTTGTGTCTAGGCTCTTCCATGCCCCCCGTCTCCTCCCTCAGCTCTCAGTGCATGAAGAGTTTCTCCTTTTCCTCCTGATTTACTGAAGCTTTAGCTCACTATTCAAAATGATGCAGAGGGCTTATAAAGCTGAGCTTACTCAATTTTTGAGCTCTCAGGCTGGCTTTAGGTCAGATTTAAATACAGTATGTTTCAATACCCAGAATAAGTTGGTATTAATAGAAGTTTGCATGGAATCACATAAATCAAATATGTTAGGCCACAAAATGAGAAATTAGTCTGTTTTCATACCTCTAACTACAGTACTCTCCCCCTGAGGGATCTGTAACAAGGGAAACTGCACATCCAAAACATAAGACTAGCTCTTTTTGTCTCTTTCAGCCTAACTTGTGCCAATGATTATAGATTGTATGGGAGCTTTTTAAAGGCTGAAATAAATGGGTCAAATCTTCAGAGTTTATGATGAATCTCTTCCATTTCTTCAGTGCTAAATAAGCTTCAGATCACTAGCTGGTCATGGTCACCCTGACTCGAATAAGTAAATACAACAAATTAGAAGGAGGCTGAGCATCACTTTCCATGTTACAGATGTCAGAGCCAAGTGTGCCACTGTGAGCTGCTCCTGCAGTGCCACCTGCTGCCAGCAGAGGGAGCAGGCACAATGAGGCCTCTGTTCACGCTCATTACAGCCGAGTCAGCAGCCTCTATTTACAGAAGACCCTATAACCTCTCATCTTGGAGCGGTAGACATTTTCACAGATTGATTCAGGAATATATTTTACGAATGATGTTTATTTTAGATTCGAAAATCAGATTCCCACCAGGTTAAAGTCACTATGTTTCCTTTAAAGTTGTATTTTAACACTACGCAACATTCTGAAACTTAAAGCATCACTTTTAGTGAATTAAAATAAAAGTACTTAATTATAACTGAGCTTTGTGCTGTGCTTGAGGGCTTTGAAACTATATTTTTGCCTGGCTTGTCAATCTTTTCCAAGGCCCATTAGGAAATTTTACCATCCTTTTCCTGACTCACATTTACTTTCTCATCACAGTTCGGTCCCCCTCATCTGTCCCCCCCTCTAACACTGACTCCCTGGATCTTGTCTCAGTTTCCTCCTGCCTCTCCCTCCCTTCTACTATCTGAGACTGCAGAAAGCCACCTCTATAGCAGGGGTCAAATCCGTCCTAATTTCTGCTTCATGAGTGTCGATTTTTCGCCAGTAAATGTTTTTGCCCTGTGCTGAATAAACAAGCGGTGTTTGAAGTCCCTTTGTGTGGATCCCGTGTGGCAGGAATACCCCACACATCGTCTTCACACACACCTGAGGAAGACGGAGCTTTATTGAGCACAGCAGGAGAACGTGTCAGCTGTGTTTTCTGTTCAGAGAGGCCTACACAGTCAATCCCCTTCTGACGCAGCATTTACACAATATTTTCCTTTTCCTCTTATGACTAGCTCATATCTGACCACTGGGACTGATGGAGTTGGTCGAACATGATATAAAAAAAAAAAAGTATACAAATGTCAGATACATGTCCCCACCGGGGTGATGAACTCACGATTGGAAATCCCATTTCTGACACCAGTTGTCGTGCTTGTGCTCCTCTGGAAGTGAGCTTGGACACTTGCGTGGATGACGGCTGGAAAAACTGCACAACAAACTTTACAGAAACTTCAGCAGGTCAGTACAGAACATCTGGCCGTTTACATCAGTGAAGGCAGTTTGTCAGGTTTGTATGGCCCATTGTCATGATTGATTCTCATGTTGTGAGACATTCTGTGTGAGAAACTTCACAAAACAGTTGTATGCTGTAAAACAGAGGTGCACGTTACATTGCTTTTGGTGTTCCTGTTAACGCTCCATCTTCCTGCTCTCACATTGTTGTGATGTCACGTCCAAGCAGATATGATGTGGAATGAGGGCCATGGGTCCCTGATACTTCCTCTTTTCCTCATACTTTTGACATATCCCACCTCTGGTTTGCCCTCTCTTGCTCTCTTTTTTGGATTTGCACACACTTTGTGCAGTTTGGGATTTGAATCCATACGCGTGCATGTGGTCACTTTTTGTCATTCTCAGTGCAGTCCAGTCTGTAGAGCAGCCAGCATGTCATCAATGCCATGTATATCAAAGGAAAGGCAGTGGGACCACTTTTTTGAGTGTTAGGGTTACCTTACCTTACCTAAGGTACCCTAAGCCTATAAGTCTCCTTCAAGAAGTACCCCTTACTGCACAACGTTGCCCTGAGGCAACAAAAAGAAAAACTGAATTTCTGAAAATTCAAAATAAAAAGAAATTCATAAAACCTGACAAAATCCCTCTCTACAACTTCATAATCATTTAAAATAATTACTAGGGCAATTCTTCTTACACCACGTGCTCCTTGGACAATGTGTGAGATTTCCCACCTTCAATCATCCGTGATAGAGACTCCAACATGTTGTTGGACTGAAATTTAATACTTTTTAAAACATTCTGATTGGTTTCATCATTTAAGTTTATGTGTACTGGGCTTAGAAAAACTTGCTGTTGCCCCACGCTGTGCTGTAGAGGGAAACACTCAGCCGACACAGGTGGCACAAACAACAAGCGGTCAGTTCTGTAACACATCTGTACCGAGTCAGTAACAGGGTCATCAGTGTGGAGTCAGTGTGATCAGTGAGTGAAGGAGGGGTCGTCAACATTTGGCCCATGTATACTAGCAATACATAAATCCATATTCTGTATAGATAAATATTATAAATCTACCTTCTGGATCTATTGTAGTGTTGCTGATGTTGAAGTTTTTCTTCCTGGTTATGAATATGGCCACGGCTCTTTGGAGGTGTAGCAGGCTGAGTGAGGGAACTGTGGAGAGGAGAGCGTGCACAGATGTTTTGGACAGATGTGCCTCCTGTAGAAGGATGCCAGCCTGTAAATCATTAAAGCAACTCTGCGACCTTTCAGCGACTCTGAGGTGAAGTTTTTGAGTATAAAACATGGAGAACTGTGACGTCGCCTTCAGCCTTCTGAAGCATTGAGCGTTTCCACCATTGCCATCTTGGGTGCGGTTTCATACCAAGAATGGTATGACCCAGATTTACATAAATGAAAATGAGAGACTGAGCCCATAGGAGGTCGAGCAGGTCATCTACTAATCAGAAGGTCGGTGGTTCAGTCCCTGGCTCCCCTAGTCCAAGTATCCTTGGGCAAGTTGCCCCAGATGTGTACATCAGGGTATGAGTGTATATGAATGGAAGTTACAGTTGGAAAAAAGTGCTTGTGTGAATGTGGCGTATAGTATAAAGAGCTCTGAGTGCTCAAACTGAGCAGAAAGCTCCCGTCCATAAACTCAGCAGGAGAGAGTTCAGAGGTCAAGTTTGTCCCACAGATTTCTGGAGGAATGCAGATTTAAGGCATTTCCACTTTAGCTTCATTTTTCTGATTTTACCTCCATGTATGTAAGGCCATCACAGAGAAGGAAATTAGAGACAAAAGGCTGTAAGCAGGTTATTTTCATTGTTACAGATGTGCGTGAAATAATATTTACTTACTTTTGGAGCCAGCCTCATGAGAGCATGAAGAGAACTGCACTCGATCTGTGCAGGATCCACAGTGGAACCTGATGTGGTTTGTCACTGATGGTGATGTGTCTCCTGGTTTGTTCAGGAAGTGTGAACACTTTCCAGTGGAGGATGGAAGTGTGTGATGGGAGAAGGCGAGAGTAGAATGTTTATTATCCTCACAGCCTTTAAAAAGCTCTTCCTGTGATTCATTCATCCATCATTGGTTACTTTTACACAGTGGTGGACAGTAACGGAGTAAATTTACTTGAGTACTGTACTTAAGTACAATTTTTGAGTATTTTTACTTT
>JAVDPK010002312.1:0-24835 GCA_034780415.1 Cichlasoma orientale
CACACACACACACACACACACACCCACACACACACACACACACACACACACACACACACACACACACACACACACAGGCTCAGGATCTCTTTTGAAATACGGAATTGAAACCACTGGCCGTTGCATACCATGAGCTGACTGGCCTCCCCTCCTGCCATCAATTTCAACTTGACTCATTGTGTCATCTGGGGCCACATGAAGGAGGGTTTTTTTTTTTCTCTGTTAAAATCTCTCCTCAGGCTCATGGGTTTAGGCATGTGTAGGAGTATTGCATGGGAGCAACAGAAAAGGGATGTGAGGGAAGGAGTGAAAGGGGTCATGTTGAGCAAACAGACTCTGACAGGGTTGGGGAGAGGGCGGGAGGGTGCAAACAGCTTTTTCTAGTCTACAGTTTTGTGCTTCACCACCCCCAATGCGGTCAGAGCTAAACAATGCAGCTGCAGACTGACACAGCACAATAAGAATACATGGCTGTCTTGTTGCTCTGTGTTTTCACACTTTTTCATGTTTTCCATCTTCCCAGCCTGGCAAGCAGAAGAGGAAGTTTTCATCTTTCTTCAAAAGCCTGGTGATTGAGCTTGATAAGGAGCTCTACGGGCCTGACAATCACTTAGTAGAGGTATGACATAAACCTTGGATGCAATTCCTTTTGGAATATTGTAGGCACATTGACACCAAAAGAATCAGAGTTAATGGTTCACCAGCCCCGAACATGTTCAGCTGTGGTCAAGAAGCTGAGCTCAGATGGAAACACTAAAAGTTTGGAGCCGATCCTTTTTGACTGTGTAGGCGGGCTTATTGCACGTGAACTCATCGCACACATAAACCAGCCTCTTTTTTTTTTTTTTCTAATTCTGAAAAATTGTGATCAAGAGACTAACTCACAAATGGGCATACAAAACCAACAGTGGTGAAAGCAAGAATATAAAGTGATAGGAACCTGGTGATGGAACCATTTATTTAAACTGGCACTGTGCCATTGTTGTTGTGACGTAGCTTAGTAGTGACGTAGTTTTAGCTTTAATGAGACAGAATTTAAAAATCTGTTGTGATCTTTCCCCCGCTTATTCATCTTTCAGTGGCACAGAATGCCCACCACTCAGGAGACGGATGGTTTCCAGGTCAAAAGGCCAGGAGACGTGAATGTTAAATGCACCCTTCTGCTCATGCTTGACCACCAGGTGCCACTTACTGTCTCAGCTATCATTTATTCATTTTTTTGTATTACTTTTGTGGATGGCATAGTTTACCTTTTTTAACCAACACTTGCCTTGTCCCAATGCTTTTCTTCGTGCAGCCCCCCCAGTACAAACTGGATCCACGCTTGGCTCGTCTTCTGGGTGTACACACACAGACACGGGCCAGCATCATGCAAGCTCTCTGGCTTTATATCAAGAACAACAAGCTGCAGGACAGTCATGAGAAGGAGTACATCAATTGCAACCGCTATTTCAGACAGGTAATGTAAAGCCTTGAGGGGGTGCCAAGTGACAAAATACTAGCTGGTGTTGCTTTAGTATTTTGGCATTGAAATGGCATTTTGCATGTATTTAATTTCACAACTAAATGATTTGCATTTATAGTTTATACCATCAAATTAGTGATTTCTAGAGTTGTATGAGGTACTGTTATTGCAGCCCTTTGCAATTAGGAAAAAAGTTTTCCCCCTTAGGTTGTCTAACTTCCTCTGTTCTTTAACTAAATTCCATCCAGATCTTTGGCTGTCCACGCATGAGGTTCTCTGAGATTCCCATGAAACTGGCAGGCCTGCTGCAGCATCCTGACCCCATTATTATCAATCATGTCATTAGGTAGGGGAGCATGGATCGCGTACAGGGTTCGCTGTACACGAGGCTTATATTGGATGCTGTTGTTTCTTTATTTTGTTTCCTTAGCTTTATGATTTGGCCTGTTGTTTCTTGGTGTGCTCTTACAAGCATGCTCTCAGCATCACTCCTCGTTGTTACAGTCAAAGTTGAATTATGCTTCCCTGTCATTGCGTCCTCCCTGAGCAGCGTGGACCCGACAGATCAGAAGAAGACTGCATGCTATGACATCGATGTGGAAGTGGACGACCCACTTAAAAGCCAAATGAACAGCTTCCTGTCCTCTACAACCAACCAGCAGGAAATCGCTGCCCTCGAGATGAAGGTAAGGCCTTCATATCACCAGAGTTCTCAGGGAAAATATTAAAAACAAGGGGGAAAAAAACTGCTGGGATATTTAATGTTGAAAATGTGCTGCTGCTGCTGTTTGTGTTCACTGCAGATTCATGAAACTATCGAGTACATTAACCAGCTGAAGACTGAGAGGGATTTCATGCTGAGCTTCAGCAGTAATCCACAGGAGTTTATCAAGGACTGGCTGAAGTCTCAGTGCAGGGATCTGAAGGTAAATCTATGCTCCTACAAGCTTAGAGTGCAAAACATATCGTTCAGTAAGGTGATATTTTCAAGTATAACAGCGTGGTGATCTTCCCTTACTTTAAGCTTTTGTTCACGTTTGTGCAGTGGTTTAATTCTTAAATCTTAAAACTTGCAAAGCTTTCCCAATATATTTAATAAAAACATCCTTTAAATGCAGTTACTTTGTGAGCAGCTGTACATGGACAATTAACAGCTGGGCAGCACCATACTTCCCTGCAGCTATGGCACACAAAGGCACCATTGGTTCAGATGGGCTGTGTCCAAACATGGCATCGATATTCAGATGGAAGCAAAACACTAGTTAGCTGTTTTTGCTGCATTCCTCATCTGGAGAGACTTTAGCACCTGGATAAAGATGCAGGCCTGTAGGAACCAGACTTGATCTATCAGACTCGCAATACTACTAAAGTTACTTGGCAGTGCATAAGTCAGTCTTTACAGGTACTGGTTTAGTGGGAATTGAAACTCTTTTCTGTATTCATGATATTGTGGTTCCTTGTGTTCAGTGATATATTTCTGTTCTTTCAGTTGATGACAGATGTGACCGGAAACCCAGAAGACGAGAGGAGGACCGAGTTCTACCATGAACCCTGGGTGCCAGAGGCAGTGGGCAGATATGTTTATTCAAAAGTAAGTAAACACAGAGAATAATGCTCTGTTGGAAAAAGAAGGTAATGTAGAAGTGCCAAAAATAGTTGCTCCAGAAGGGATTCGGCCCCCATGAGCCATAAGGTTAAAATGCCCACCTCTGCAGCAGAAAGAAATATAATTGAGCTCCCTTGTTCAAAACTTGTTTTTGGTCACTATAGCTAATTTGACCTTCATAGTAACTCTACAGGAACGCATTTGTATTCTTTAATTCACTTTTTTTTTATCCTCCACATTGTCTAACATGTTGGTCAGGGATGACTCATGACTAAATGGTACGGACTGTGACTCGTCATTAAAGCAATTAAAGCCATACCTACTGCTCAGCAATATCGCTTTAATGTAAACAGCATGGTTGCATTATGTTTTGTACTTGGTTCCCTTATGACTATAGTGATGTTATACATAATGCATTGATATCAGAGGATTATGTAGTAATATTCCTGTACACACGAGTATAATATGATGTGAATACTTTGTAAGTATGCATGATGTCTGGCTTATTGTTATAGATTATATAGTATACACCCTTGTACAAGAGTGCAGTATTTCTCTTTATCATGGAAATTTTTTGTCATTTCTAGGATGTGGTTACCAAAAAGTATTTGTAGAAACGTTAAAGATAATCACAGAATACAACATGTTTAAAATGTTTAGATTTTATGAGTATTGTTAATATTTAAGACATGTTTTTGCTGGGATATGTATTATATCTTTACTAACCCAGGGGTGACTAAAAGTATTTGGATAGAAGTTTAGTGCAAGCCCTCCAAATTAGGGTAAAATAGTTTTGCAGAAGCTAATAAGATGTCTGCTGATGGTCCATCTTTTTCTACAGTCTGTGGTTTTGTCATCCAGTCTGACCTCTAATTTGTTTTAGGTGCAGCAGAGAAGACAAGAGCTGGAGCAGGTGTTGGGTATCCGACTCACCTAAACACAAATTCTAGAGGAGTCGCAGCCACCTTACGGTTACTCTTTGGTTGCTCTGCTCAGCTGAAACTGGAAAGAAACCTTTGACCTTTAAATGTTCAAAAAGCCATCGTTACTCACGCACGGACCAAAGTGATGCTTACGTGTCCTTATTGATATCTTTGCCTTGTATTGACTGTTATATTGAGCCTGTTCACATAATCTTTAGCCTTTGCTTTTTATTTGCAATATGTTTTGTCTCTGGTACAAAATGCTGTTTAAGCACTGGTGCTGTTTGCCTGTTTTACTTTGAGTGCCATTTTGAAATAATGATGTGTTTAGCCATACTTTTAAAAGCCATAATCTTTAGATAGGAGCAATGTCTGATTTTTAATTTTTTTTTTTTAACAAGAACCAGGAGGTATGGCAAAATTAAGCCTTTTATTCCAGTTTGTATGATATGTTTAATGCCATTTTTTTGAAATTTGAAAATTTGAAATTATTTTGTAACCCTTGAATGTTTACACACTCTTCTCATTTGTTTGCGGGGTGTTTCGATGTTTTAATGCCAGGAAAGAGGAACATTTAGATTGAACGGATCCATACCTTCCAAGAATATTCTGCTATTAATAATTGGATAGGAATGCAAATGCAGTGTGCCAGCTAAACAAAGCACCAAAATGTTGTGTACAGTTTATAGTTTCACGAGTTAAAGCTTCATTGAAATGCTGTTTTGTTGAGTTTTTGTATGAGAATCTTAAAGTTCTTGAAACATTCCATGTTAACAGAGATTGCTGTGCCAAAATGTGTATTGTCAAGAAGGCACATAGAATTTAAGATGAGGTGAAATGTTGTGTACAAATGTTATTTTTGTACAGCTTCTTTGTTAAATGTTTGCATGTTGTATCAATCAAAAGCCTATATCTTTTATACATTTGGAGTATTTTTTACAATAAATATACTTACAAATGTTCATTATACTGTATTTACTTTAACCTGTGACAGACGGGTAGATATTTTATATAAAACATTGTCCGTTGTGATAGTGCTATTAATGTTGTAGAGGTAATACGCCCTGTGTTGTACAGCCTCAGATGCATGCTTAGAGAGCTGCAGTAATGCCACACGGGTGCATGTCAGGGCTGGTCGCAGAGCTTAGGTGTCTCTGAGAGCAGCCGTTTCAACAGGTATATCTGGTCTTACTCAGACAGCTTGTGTTTACCACTCCTCAGATAACAGCCAACCCTAAGCCATCCTCCACTCCAAACAGAGCTGTGTCTCAGCTTGTAATGTGACGCTTGTTTTAAAAAAAAAGGAGGCCAGACCAGACCAGCGTTTAACACTGAGTTCGGTATTTTGATATTCGTTACACATATTTAACTGACTAAATTCAGCTTTGAGGCTGAATAAGGTCTCTTTATATTCTTTAGAATTACAAGAATTCATATCGGCTACATAGAAACGTTTTTCTAAGCTAAAGAGAATATTAGAATTTTTTTTTTTTTTTTAGTTGTCTTCTTCCTAACATCATCTCCTCCTCATGCTCCTTGCAGCTTCACTGTTACACCTGCCCCCTTCTGATTCACACTTGTAACCAGTCATCTACTGATTTTCATTTCACCCCCACCTTGCAACATCTGTCTCTCCTACCACACGCCTCACCACTGTCTCATTGTCCTCATACACGTCCTAGATTTTTTTTAAGTGTATTTTTTAAAAAAGAGACTGTAGATGACGCTGTCTGCATTTATAAGTCTACCACGAAGAAGCGGCAGTGTGCCGGAAATAACGCCCGGTCCGAAACGACTTTAAGCGGATGTAGAAATTCCAAGATGGAGGTGGACGGAATTGACCATGTAGGTGTATTTTTCTGCTGCTTTGTTGCTTTTACGACTGCCCGGTGAAAGAAACGTTATTGTTACGCTATGGCTCTAATAGTTTGTTCAAAGCGTCTGTGCGGGGGAAGGATGCGCGTCTGTAGTGTAAAAAGTGAAACGTGACTTCATTGAAAAGAACGATTGTGCCGGTTTGCTGTCTCATTGTAGCTAACTCAGCTAGCTACTCACGATGACTGGCAGCGCTGTGGTGACGGGCTTTTCTATTCTTAGGTTCTGAATACACGGAGTTGCTCATTTCAGCTTCATTTAAAAGACTTTATCGTTTGGGAACCGCCAAGTGTCGCTTAATTAATGTATGTGCAAGTCTGTAAGTAAGCTAAGTGATGTTAGTTTGCTGTAATGGTGGGAGAAAGTTAGCGGCAACCTTCGGCTCACTTAAACGCGTATTGTTGCACAAACTGCTTTTGTATGATTGTTTTTGTGTCCAGCTTAAAAGAATATCAGCTGTGTTAGTGCTGGCCGGATCTAATAGGTTAATAGTCTCCTCGGATCCTTACTAATGTAAACAGTCGCAAATTTCAATCTGTCCTGTCAGTTTAATTCATGAAAATTGGACAAACAAGCATTTATGTTATTTTTTTTTATTTTTTTTAAAAGATCTGGCAACTCCACAAACATTAAGAGGTTTCCAGCATATTTGGGGTAGAAGTTTGATATAAGTAGATGAGACTTTTGGGGGCCCACAAAAAAGCTGGCGTAATCTTAAAGAATACCGGATTTTTTTTTTAGTATTTTTACATTATAAATCTGTAATCTGCTAAATAATTGGTGTTTTAAGGTTTAACTTAAATGTAGTGGAGTAAATGCTGTACTAAAAAAATAGACGGGGAGTCCAGCTCTCAGTAGATATATCTGCAAAATTTAAAGATTGCGGCAAACTGAAACCATTTGTCTGCATACAGACAGCTTTAATTTTGGCTTCTTCTTAATTTAGTCGTGCTGTTGCTTTGTGAAAAACCTGTGGTGGATGGAAGCAGCTGTTTTGGCTGCAGCCTATGCCACCTATAACAGGGCGAGAAGCAGGATACACCGTGGGCAGGTCACCAGTCTGTTGCAGGGCTAATGCATAGAGACAGACAACCATTCATACTTGCATTCAATCCATCACCAACTAACCTAACTCCACATGACTTTAGACTGTGGGAGGAAGCCACATGGACATGGGGAGAACACAAACTCCACACAGAAAGTCCTCAGAATGCATTCAAACCTAAACTGTTGTATTCTTCTTGATGTGTGCAGCGGTGCTTTCCACTGCACCACAGTGCTGCACAAGAGTTTTGTTGTACTCGTGTGAGTTCATTTGAGCCTGTTGTATATTAATCAAAACATCATCTGCAGCTGTCCAGTCAACTTGCTTAACATACGTTTAAACTAAAATCATATTTTAAACAAATAAAACAAAATTGATAATGAATGCAGTCATTAGTTGATGCACTTGTGTATATAAATGTTGGGGAGCTCAATGTGAAGAAGTAAGTGTCACCATGTTGCCATGTTTTTCTGTAGCAGATGGAGATGGGGGAAAGTAAAGGTGGATCAGGTCTTCGGCAGTACTACTTATCTAAGATAGAAGAGTTGCAGGTGAGGAAATGATATTTTTGCTCTTTTTCTTTTAACTTGAGCTCACCTGTCATTCCTGAAGTTCTGTTGTCTTCGTAGTTGACGGTGAACGAAAAGAGCCAGAACCTCAGACGGCTGCAGGCACAGAGAAATGAGCTCAATGCCAAAGGTATGTTTTCTTCCTGCAGCGCCACTGTATTGGGAAATGACTTCATTCTGTTGTACACCGGTGTACATAAACTTCTTATTTTTTTGTCTCAGTGCGTCTCCTTCGTGAGGAGTTGCAGTTATTACAGGAGCAGGGATCCTATGTGGGAGAAGTGGTGAGGGTTATGGACAAAAAGAAAGTGCTGGTCAAGGTATGCAGCGCACATTCACCATGCAGCGCGCTACTTTCTGATTTAGTAGATGACAGTTTAAATTTATGTGTCCATCATTTTCAGGTGCATCCAGAAGGAAAATTTGTTGTGGATGTGGACAAGAACATTGACATCAATGATGTAAGTAAAATCTGAACTTAATTTTAATTTTTTTTTTAACTTGTAAAAAAAAAAAGAAAAAAAAAAGAATTATGAAACCTAAACTGTTTTATTCTTTTGTCAAATCTCCACTAGGTGACTCCTAATTGTCGTGTAGCTCTCCGTAATGACAGCTACACCCTGCACAAGATCCTCCCTAACAAAGTGGACCCTCTGGTATCACTCATGATGGTGGAGAAGGTGCCGGACTCCACCTATGAAATGATTGGTGGCCTGGATAAGCAGATCAAGGAGATCAAAGAAGTGATCGAGCTGCCCGTCAAACACCCCGAGCTGTTCGAGGCTTTAGGCATTGCCCAGCCCAAGGTGGGTACTTTAAAAGAGAAGCTGATGATTTAAGTTTCAGAAGTTCCTCTTCAAATTGCCAGCTTACTAGCAGCACTACACTCTGCAACAATTTTGATTCTTATAACAAGTTAATTGTCTGTGACATTTAGAAAACACACAGTTTCCCATCTTGTTACCTGCCCAACTTTCAGTTCAGTGATAAAACATGAAAAGCAAAGCTAAAAGTATTTTCTGATTAAATCATGTGTGTGTAGGTGGATCAGTTTTGTATGCTTTGTGCTTCCAGGGTGTGCTGCTCTATGGTCCCCCAGGTACAGGGAAGACCCTGCTTGCCAGAGCTGTGGCCCACCACACTGATTGCACCTTCATCAGGGTGTCTGGATCAGAGCTGGTCCAGAAATTTATCGGAGAGGGTGCGCTTCTTTACTCTTTTCTGTAGACTGTGATCAAGTTCTTTTTTTTTTCTTTTTTTCCATAACTGGTTTATTATATGGTTGAAATTTCTGTCCACAGGTGCCCGTATGGTGCGTGAGCTGTTCGTGATGGCGAGAGAGCATGCTCCTTCCATCATCTTCATGGACGAGATTGACTCCATCGGCTCATCCCGTCTGGAGGGAGGCTCAGGTGGGGACAGTGAAGTGCAGAGGACAATGTTAGAGCTGCTCAATCAGCTGGATGGCTTCGAGGCAACCAAGAATATCAAGGTATTGCAAAGACGTCATTATGTAGTCTCTCACATCCTTACTGTGAACACTTGTTCTGTGCATGGGGCAGTCTGTTTAAAGTATGCATCATTAGTAAAATTAACTTGCTGCATGGTGGCTATATGCATAAATGAAGACATTTTGTAGTGCCGCTGGTTCATATGCTAACATCACGCTTAACAGTAAAACCTAAAGTTGCAGACAGTTTATAATTTCTATTAGAAACACTTAGTGCTGCATTTGTTTAACTTTTGTTTGGCATTGATAAACATTTAAGTATGGAATAACCTTAATTATTCACACATCCTTATCAGTATGCCATTTGTCTCTGCAGGTCATTATGGCTACCAACCGTATTGACATTTTGGACTCGGCTCTGCTCAGGCCAGGCAGGATCGACAGGAAGATTGAGTTTCCGCCTCCCAACGAAGAGGTAGTTAATCGTCACACCGTTCAGCGTATTTACTCACACACGCTGAGCGTTTTTGTATTTGACCACATTTTAATGATGCACCCACAGGCCCGCCTGGACATCCTGAAGATCCACTCCAGGAAGATGAATCTGACTCGTGGCATTAACCTGAGGAAGATTGCGGAGTTGATGCCTGGAGCTTCTGGTGCTGAGGTTAAGGTGAGAATTACCCTGCTAAATGGTAGCAGCGGGGGTGTCAAACGAGGTTGTGCATAATTAAATTTCCCTGCTTCGTTTTTTGTGTATTTTAGGGTGTGTGCACAGAAGCAGGGATGTATGCTCTGAGAGAACGGAGAGTTCACGTCACTCAGGAGGACTTTGAGATGGCTGTGGCAAAGGTTGGTACGACCTAAGGCTAATTTTTGAATGTTATGTTCCCATCTTGCACTATACTAAAAGAAGCTTTACTTCATCAGGTGATGCAGAAAGACAGCGAGAAGAACATGTCCATCAAGAAGCTGTGGAAGTAAAAGGCCTCGTGTATTCTTGCACACAATGCAACCACATATGTATATTTCCCTTTTGTTTATGGTTTGTAATTGTTACATAAGTGTGATCCTTAATTAAATGGTTTCCCGAACAAACAGTTTCTTTTTATTTCTCAAGCACATTTAGACAAATCGAACCCATTTCACTAAATTCAGACTTTGGTCAAAGCAAAGTCAATAACATGATCTTCTTTTGCTTTACAATTATCTATGTAAATTCAACATATTCAATATGGCACTTCACATTGTAGCTGCTGTTATAATAGGGGTCTTACATAACTGACCATACTGAGTGCAGATGTTTGACAACACGTTGCTGTAGGAACTTTGTCCTGCATGCTTGTACTACATGCCTGTTCTCATACTGCCACTTCACTATCAAGATATACTGTATGTACACCAGCGATATCTGTATGACTACTGTGGTCATTCTATGCTGACCGATCTACAACAGGCTTGCTGGATGTTCTTTTGTGGTGACTCACAAACCCATATTTGTGGAATGGTTATACGGCAGTAAACACTGGATCAGTCCAAACGCTCAGCACCTTTGGAGGCACGCCACAGTTCTGTGCCCCCACGCAGCAGGGTCCCTTTCTCCATTTGGAACGTCAGCTGGCTAGCGCCTCACCCAGCACACAGGCACCCACTGTGGCTCCATCTGTACCTTCTCCAATACAACCTGGAGCTCTGCTAAGGCACTAACTGGGTCCTCCTTTACCAAGACGTAGTCCACCCAGTGGCCGTAGCACTCGTCCATTTGCTCCGCCGACTGCTTCATTTCCTCCACGTCATCGTCCTGGGGAGAGCAGAGCAAGAGATCAATCTACAGTCAAGTGTTGAGGTACTAATGCGCTGCTGCAGAAATGACACTGACCATATGGCATTTTTCTATTCTTAGTTCAGCTGACATGCAGATATTGAAATATCTCCAGTAAGATAGAATATCTGCCACCTATAGCCACTTTAAGAGATGCACCTTATTAAAGCAAAGCTCTCAATCATGTCAGCAACTCATTGTATTTAGGCATGTACACATGGTCAAGATGTGACTTGCTGAAGTTCAAACTGAGCATTATAATGAAGAAGAAAGGTGATTTTTGAATGTGGCACGATTGTTGGTTCCAGACAGGCTGGTCTGGGATTTGGACAATAGGAGTGATGAGTCTTGATTTCAGCTGCAACATTCAGATGGTAGGGTCAGAATCTGGTGCAAACATCCTGCTTTGTATCAGCAGCTGATGGTGGTGGTGTAATGGTGTGGGGGATGTTTTCCTGGCAGTTTGGGCCCGTTGACCATTGTAACCCTAACCCCACTGCTGACCATGTCAGGCATATAAGCATACAAGGTTTACTGCACGTCTAGGACAGCTTTGGTATGGGATTACTCACCGTGACCCCGACGCCGAGTGAGGAAGAGGAGCCAAACTGTTTTCTCTGACCGTCACAGATGCGAGGCCTTACCAAGATGACATATGGTTTAAACTCAGCAGTCCTCAGAGTCTTCAGTGCCTGAATGTGGTAAGACAAATCAGCCATTAGCCAACCACAACATAAAATCGCACTGAGCTTTTTCTATACTGAGAAAATGTGGGCTTCTGTTTCAGCCGAATAAGTTGAACCCATGTCTAAGTATGATATATATTATAAAATATTCTTTGTGAAGCACCCAACAAAAACACCCTGTAAGCCACTAACAATTAGTCATGATTTTAATGTGAACAGATACACAGCTTCTGTCATTTGTTAAATAAATAAGTATGCTTAGGATTTTATTATTATTGCTGGCAGGTAAGTCCATGAGATTAATTGAGGTTTCAGTTTGCCTGATATCAGAGTTCCATCACTTCTCTCCATGCTCTGGAAAGCTTCAGAGGTCTGGACTCAGGTAAAGAATCAATCTGACTTCTTTTGAAAAAAAATATAATATGAAATGTAATCCAATACTGCATATGTATATGGCACGGTGTGGCCGATATCTGACCCTCTGTCTGTACTGTACATATTTCTTCTGAAGGAGAAAGCACATTTACACAGAGGGAATTCAATTTAAATCAAAAGTGCCACCTCTCACTTTTTAGACTAACCTCTGGTTGCACATCCACCAGACAGACCTTATTCTGATCCAAAACTCTGTGAATGGAGTCCAAACTGGTGCCATACAGATTCTCTTTATACTCCCCATACTCAATAAACCTGCAGAGACAAATCATCATCATTCATCCACACATGCAAGTTAATGTGCATCATCTAACAGACAATTAACACCGCAAAGCTTCAATTAGTCCTTTTGTGTTCTATAATCTTTGCACTTAATCAGAAAACATTGTATCCAATACTCACTTGTCATTCTGGATGTCTGCCTCAAAAGCAGCTTTACTGATGAAGTGGTACTCCACTCCTTCCCTCTCGTGACTTTTCCTGGCTCGAGTGGTGTCTTCGGGGCACAATCGGCCAGCAGAAAGGTCAGGTTGGAAAATAAGAGACAAGATACCGGATGCTTGTATGTTTTTAGATATGTGATTAAGAGCCTCTGTACTGCATGCAATGACATGCATTAAAAACAAGTGTGAACATCTTTCCAACTATACCAAAGCCAGCAGCTCCCTGTCACAGACATCAAAAAGTTGCACATATGACTCATTAATTTGGTGTTTTAAAGACTCTCATACTGAATCTTCACAGTGAGGAGAAGTTAGTGACATTAAATGATTCACCATCTCACAGTCTGCCTGTGCAGAAATTAAATGCACACACCTCCCTTGAATTAGGCACCGGGTTGCCAGGTTGGAGTGACAGATGTGTTGAGGGCCTTGAAACAACTGCTGTTGTGAAGCGATGATATGTGGATTGTTGGGTAACATTAGACAGACACACAAAACTTACACTATTCATGCTACATTTTCAGGGTCAAGCTAATTCTGGGAGTTTCCCAGGAGAAATGGCCGCAGCCAGGAGGACGATGCCCAGTGAAAAGAGGAGTGTTGGCAGGTATGAAATCCTACATAAAGCCAATCAGAAAATATAAAGACGACTTACGAGGCACAGCCAAACCATAACGCCGAGGATTCTCAGCAATCACCTTCTGTTTGAGCTCAGTGATCCGAGCTCCAAGTGAACCTGTGACCATACAAATACATAATAATGAACAGAAGAGGCAGATAATATAGTAGTTTATATAAGATGATCATGAGCTTGGAACATAATCTGTTAGAGTTCTTGCCAGATGTTACTCATCATGGGCATGAATGTCATGGACTCAACTGAACTGTTCTCCTGGAATAATTGTACAGCATACACCTTTAATTACTTTAAAGAAAAGAATTGGGTGCACAAGTTTATTTTGGAATTTTTCCTAATCAACACAGGGTCAAAAGTATGCATACAGGCCCAAATATATACATATATATTTGATAGCCATCAACAATCTCCTGGCATCATTCTGGCTGCATATTTGACCGCTCTTCTCGGAAGAATTGGTGGAGTTCATTTAAATTGGTTCGTTTTCTCGGTCAGATCCGGCTTTTAAGTGTAGTCCACAAATTTTCAATCAGGCCACTGGCAGCAAAACCTCCCCAGAGCATGATGCTACCACCAGCATGCTTGACAGGCTTGAAAGACTCACCTTTACTCCTCCAAACATACCTCATCAATGCGGCCAAATAGCTCAGTCTGTGTCTCATCTGACTATAAAACTTTTCTCCTGAAGGCATTTGGCTTGGCCATGTGGGCAGCCGCAAATTTCAGTCAAGCGTTGATTTTGGAGCAGTGGATTCTCTTTTGGTCGGCACCCTCTCAGTGCCACTGTGGACAGTGACATTAATGTTCCAGCAGTTTCCAGTTTGAGCCTTGGTGGTTCCTGGCTTATTACTGAACATCATAACCAATTTCCTCTCACCTGAGGGTGACAGGTGCTTCTTCCAGACCTTGGCAAAGTGGTGATGCATTCGAATGACCTGAACTTTTGTACAATTGTTTAAACTGATAATCTTGGAATTTAAAGTTGTTTAGAAATGGGTCCGTGAGACCTTCCCAACTTGAGATAGTTAATAGGCCTTGGCCTTATGTTAAAAGACATTGTAGAACCTTGAGCGCCACTTATTACAGTAAAAGAGTTGAGTGTATGTAAATATTTGAGCCTGTATTTATCATTTTGGCCCTGTGTGAATTAGAAAAAGAAAATTTAAAATTAATTCAAATTTGTGCATCCAATTCTTGTTTTTGAAAGTCATTAAAGACGAATGCTGGACATTCCACCCTGGAAAAAGAACAGTTCAAAGAAATCATTAAACGCCTAAAATTACCACGACAGGAACTGGGTCTTTGTGTATTTACTGTACTGTGTATTTGCATTGTCTACTGTACGGTCTTGCACTTTTCGTTCTGTGTTGCACTGTGGTTCCTGGAGAAATGTAGTTTCGTTTCAATATGTACTTGTATACATCCACAACTGTAGTTTCTTCACTGCCAATCACCACAGCGGACCTACCTATGAGTACTACAAGGCGAGGCCTCTCGCCAGGACGGGGCAAATACTGTGTGACCTCCTCGTAAATCAGGAACTCTGTGTGGTTGGCATCGGGAGTGTGTGCTTCACCAGGAGAACCCTGACGATCTTTCCTGTGGCGGAAACTTCTGCGTAGGCTGGCTGTTAAAGATACGAAGGTAGGCTCAGGGTAGAAATCCTATTGGATGCGACACATACACACTTATACAAATTAAATAAGCATACAATGAATCCTGTCAGTCTATTGCAGATCATACTGACACAAGCAGGCTTTGAGCTAACTGAAAATCCCGTCAAATAGTATCACACAAGACATTCACACTGGACAACACCGTTAGATATCAGTAAGAGTACCTGAGTAAAAATCCCATGAGAAAGCATGGCCACAGAAGGCAGGGGCTGCCTTACTCTTGGGAGAAACTACAGCTCATATTAGACCATTTATTCAAGCAGCGCAAGTTTTTTTTGTTGTTGTTTTTAAAAACAGAATAAAAGCTCGGAAGCCATGCATGCTGTGCCTGCCTCTTAAAGCAAAGGGTAATCACTGTCAGCATGACACATGATGACAGGCCATTTGCAGCACACTGAGATGCCATGAGGCGCCAC
The DNA here is from genome assembly GCA_034780415.1 of Cichlasoma orientale. Lineage (NCBI taxonomy): Eukaryota > Metazoa > Chordata > Actinopteri > Cichliformes > Cichlidae > Cichlasoma > Cichlasoma orientale. The sequence continues at coordinate 15,049 of JAVDPK010002312.1, forward strand.
GTGAACACTGAGAAGCTTGATGGCTAGCACACAGGGCAAAAAGCCTGCCAGTGTAATCATATTCTAACAGGCTACTTTTATGTTGCAATGCATTTGATTTTATAGAAAAAAAGAATCATTTGAGGTCCTGCAATAGCATGAAATAAAACTTAAAGGGAATTGGGTTCCTGTAGTTGTTATAACTTATCTAAGGGGAACGGGGGGCGGGGGGGGTGGGTGCAACAAATTTGATGGCAATCAATCAGGATGTTGAGACGTTTCACTTAAAAACCACAAAAATATTTTATCACTAGGGTGACCAGCATTTTCCCCTTTCATTCCTTTTCTTGCTTGGCTCTTTAAAAGCTTAGCATTTATTCAGTGACTGAACAAATTCAAGCAAGGCTGTCCTCAAAGGTTTTTGCAGAATATGACTGAAAAGCCCACAAAGAAACAAAAACTGCAGCTACAATAAAAACTGGTAAACTAGGTGAAGGCACTTCTCGTGGGTTTCATGCAGTCGCTGTCATAGTTATTGTTCAGTTTTGCACAAAGAGGAATGATATTAGGTACCATAATATATGAGAGTCTCACTAGAAATGTGTTTATCTATGGATGCATCCCTGCTGAAAATTAGAGACAACAAAACAGATCCGTTAGAAAAGGGGAATGCAGGAGTGGAAGAACAAAGTTTCCTTTTAAGCTGAAAGAGTTTTCCCACCCCATGATTCACTAAACCAACTAAGCAGGTGATTTGACATAAATCACATCAACAGTCGCCTCAAGGCGCTTTATATTGTACGGTAAAGGCCCCACAATGATACAGAGAAAACCCAACAACCAGAGGAAAGGGGGGGGGGGGGTTAGAGATATCACAGCATTGCTATTGTCCCACAAAAACATACTATTAGCCCCACTTTAGTTTGTTGGGATCTGGTCACCCTAGTTGGCACTACATCCAAGCAGCTGCAGAGATATTTCAGCGTTAGTGGACATGGTTAAAAAAATAAAAAAATTAAAAAAAATGTAGAAAAAGGTCAAAATGGTGTGAACGAACACCCACTGAAGCACAGTCACATCCTGGAAGCCTGGCAAACATACTGGTGGCAATTTATGACCTGTGTAGCGGCCAGGTGTGTGGACAGAGGTTTTCTGAATAAAAGGTAAAGCGTGGTGAAGCAAAATTAGTTGTTCAATTAAAATAATAGGGTGTTATTTGCCCTGATCCTCAAAAATCAACGAAGCAGCACAAAGCAATCCAATCTCACACCTCAGCAACAGTTTGCAGTCTCTAAAAGAAAAGATGAAGCAGCACACAGACTGAGCAAAAGATGTGATGTTGCAGCGATTGATAAACTCACTGATTGTCCTTGCTCACCTATTTCCTTTCCATTCAGTGCACTCTTACTGTCACAGTCTTCTGTTGGATGGCAATCAGGAAGAGAAGACAGGGTAAGAGGAGGGAGGAGGTGTTGGGGGTACTTTAATGTGAGAACACAGCAGGTTAGGAGAGGATTTGTGGCAATAAAAGATACTGTAAAGGCAAAACATGGCACAGTGTGGAGGGGGAGGGGGGAATAGTGACCAAAATTTGCGTTTCTGATGAGTCGATGAGAATTTCATACAGAAATTCAGGCATTAGAAAAAACATGGAGCCAATCCAAACTGGGGATGAGAGATGACTGCTAAAATGAGGGTTCATCTACATACCTCTATCAGCCCGTTCATCTGAAGTTAGCAAAGCAAGGAATAACACACAGTATCACTGTAGAGAGTGACAAACACTATTCTGCGACCCCCTACTGTACACCATGATAAATTAAGCTCTCTCAAATTCAAATGACAACAGTCTCATAACTGTCACTGTATCCGTGCTTGGAGATCTTTAACCAGCTTATGTGGCTTCTCTTTCCCACTAATAAGGCGTTTTGATTACAAACACAACCATCCACCGCAGCGCTTCTACTACATTTTTCGTAGACGCAAGAAAAGAACTGACTTTGTTTCATTTTACTTTTAAATTGGATTTAGGAAATTAAAATGATGGATTACGCATTTCCCCCCCAGTCAGAGATTAACCTCAGATCCCCCTCTCCTCTTTTCATAATCTCTCTTTTAGGATCTCCTTGGATAGATTAGATTTGACCCGCAATAGAAGCTGTGTGCGGAGAGCCAAGCGTCTAAAACATTTGGGGTTGTAGGTCGTAGCAGATGATTTGTGCATGCATGTGGCAAACCATGCTTACATGTGGCAGCTTTTGGGGATATAGGAGCAGACATGGAACCCATTTTCATCCTGTATCTCAGTCGCCTGGGAAGAAAAAAAAAAAAAGACTAATGTATTGTTCATAATAAAAATAAATCAGCTTTTAAAAATTGTATACACAGACTGTTAATGAAAGATACCTCTCCTGAAACTGCGCAGAAGGGATGAGGGCAGCGCGCAGGTTACAGTCGCCCACCTTCTTGGCCTGCCACCAGGTGGGGTCCTCCTGGCTGACAACCTGAAGAATATCGCCCCTTTTAAAAGCGAGTCCCGCCTCTTGGCACGGTGTCGCTTTGTCCTCAAAAGGCGTGTAGTCAAACAAAGCCTGGATGTAGACCTTTAACGAGGAGGAATATTCTTTTAGCAACTATTTATCACTCGATTTATTATACTATATAGCAACAGAAGCACATGATTCACACGGGTGAACTAGTCTGTGTGGACACGGCAAACAATTTAGCAAAGAACCAGTTTGAAATTTTATCTTTTGTTTCTTTGTTACTAGCAGGCCGTCAAAAAGAATTTCTCATTTCTTTCTACAAAATCTACAAAAATATGCCAAAGATAACACAGTTTGACAGGCGCAAAATAGTATTCTACAGCAGAATAGGAAAGAAAATCCAGCAAGGACCTGACACAGGACCTGAGAGCATCTGGCTCTTCAGCTGATCCATCTACTGTTCAATTAGACACGCTCTCAATGGAAGAGTGGCTGTCAAGAAATCATTTCACTAAGTGGCCACGAGGCAAGAATTCCTCACCTTGCTTTCTTTTATTTTGTCGTCTTCTGCAACAGCAGGGATGATTTTCAGTGTGATTGAGCCTTGCGACTGGGACTGAAACAAAAAACAGACGAGCATCAGCAGCAGCATCAGCTGCCAATCACTGAATGATCAGAGTGGATTCAGAACTAGTCTGATCCCACATGGAAAAGCCCATATCCTTTACCAATATCTGACTAATTTCATCTGGCCTTTTGTGGGATATCAGGTTTCCGTTGACCTCTCGAAGCTCATCCCCTACATGCACCAGACCTGGAAACACAAGCACGGCACGCAAAGGGAATACAGCTAAAGAAACGCCCGACAGAGAAATTTTTAGAACACAAACCTCAGATGTGAACAAAAGACAAATGTTCTGTCACCAGTAAGTCGGTAACATTACTACGGCAACAGCCAGAGGCAACCCTAGTTTGTAATTTCAAAATATGCAATCTCGTGGCACTAATCTCACGGATTTGATTTCTGTTACAGTTCAGAGGGTTATGCAATGTAATCTCCTCATGTCTCTGTCAGTGTATCAGTAGTGTTAAAGTCCCGCTGGGTAAAAACTTCAGCATCCAGAGTAACAGAGCGTTTCAGTCTGTCTCTTTATATATTATCCTACAGGGCGATTCCCATATATACGTAATTTTGCACATAAACGTAAGCATCTGGCATTTAAATGTTAACAAAAGTTGTGCGAACACAGTCTTACCGCTGCGGTCAGCTGCCCCTCCCCTCATGATTCGGGCCACAATGACTGCTCCTGTTGCTTCATCTCTACGAATAGTTGCTCCCTATTTATATATTAAAAAAAGAAGATGTCAAAGATATGCATAAATCAGACTTAATCCAAATCTAATCTAATCTCAAACTCACCGAGCTGGTATAATCCCCTGACAGACTGAAGGAAGACGCTCCCCATTTGAGTTTTACTGGAGAGATCAATAACTGACTAAAATTAAAATGTCAAAAGGCTGTGAATCCGATACCAAATCATCAATATCGCCTCCTTGTTTGCTCATACAGCTTAATGGCATTTAAATACAGGTAATTACAAGTTTTCTAATTACTGCGTCACAGAGACAGAATTAGCAGCCCGCTTTAGTTTCAATCGCCGTTTCCTACTCTGGGTTACAGCTCAGTTTTTAACTTTAAGTAAATCATGTGTTAGTCTGACATTTTGGAAAATGAAAGGTACTTATTTGCGTTGCTGCTGAGAGCTGGATGAGACGATAAACACTAATCTCGCGTGTCCTCACAGCATGAAGGTGCAGTCAGACGACTGTTAGCTTAGCATAAAGTCTGGAAACGGGGAAACGGTAAACGTGGATCGAGACTTTGACAGAAATCACTAGTATTAAACTTTTGAAGCTCATATTTTGTGCTACCTTTGAAACCCAGTTCAATATGATCCAACTTGCACATATTTGCTTGTTGGCTCAAACCCATGTTCACACCTCATATCTCCCACAGCCTTAAAGCTCATTAAAGCAAATGGACTTTAAAGAGTGTTGAGGAAAGGAAGAGATCTTTGCGATGTTTCCAGTTGTATAGTGTAACGTGCTTCCGTTTATAGTCTTACCGACCACTCCAAGCACTTCACATAAGAGAAGCTGCCAGTTTAATATTCCACTACAACAGATTCCTTATAAAAAATAAAAAAATAATTTGATGATTTTTCCCCTGCTTTCCTGCAGAGTGCCATCTGCAGCAAGTCGCCCTCTTTTACCCACATCTGCAAATCTCTGGACAGGGAAGGAGGCACCCTGTCCCACTTACTGAGACCAGCAGCAGACTTTTGGAGTTTGAGAGTCAATAAATATCTAAAAATGACCCAGCTCTGTAATGTGTTCTACAGCATCACGTGCCACGGGCTCCATCTCGTGACCGGTGCAGTGAGCGATGGGCAGATTAGGGTGGATCTTGTCACACAAGAGTGTGGCTGCTCCCCTATTGGCCTATCACAGCACTTGCACCATCAGTAGCAGGTGACGTTTCTTCAGAGACGCCCTTCACAGTGAGACTTTCTAACAAGCTGCAGATTTCACCTTTGTAGGACATTTTAATATCAATGATCAGCATGTGTTTGACGCTCAGTGGGGATATTTCTAGGCTTTTTTTTGAGTGTTTTGTAAAATCTGATGCTTAATGAAAAGTCAAACTACACCCTGGTGACACTGACCAGTGGCTCCTTGTTCTTCACCAGCCGAACGATCTTCACCGACTCTTCCTCCAGGTCGTCGTCCAGATCGTCTGGGAGCGGTGGCAGCACGGGGTCAAATTTCTTTTGGGCCACAGTGTCATGAGCTGACAGCACCGCCTGCATCACAAGCCATTTGCAAACAGACACAGAAATATACACCAGGGAAGATTTATGAGCTTGACTGACGGAGATTGAAAAAAGAAAAGGAAAGAAACAAAACAAAAACAAAGGAAGGGCACGGCATGTAAAAAACATATTGGGGGGAAAGAAAAGTTAGAGAATAAAGGAAAAAAAAAAAATCTCTACGAATCTCTGCTCTTGCAAATGAGCGTTCTGGTTCCACAGCCATCATCTCTTCCCAGAAAGCTTCCCAGACAGCCGATAACCTGAACATGATCACTTGATCAGAGTAATTAGGCAGTCTTGTCTGTGTCTAGGGGATGGGGAAGGGGTGCAGACAGCTCTGACGCTGGCATTATGTAATAAATGAGGAAAAATCAGAGCAGTGCAGGGTGAAAATACTGCGAAGCAGCATTATTAAAGAGATCAAACCTCAGAAAGAAGCAGAGGATGTAACAGGGGAGACAACCAGTCTAGCATTTTTTTTTTCAGCTTGTTTATGCAGGCTGAAAAAGACTGTGTGTGTGTGTGTGTGTGTGTCAGTACCTTGAGATGAGGAGTACTCAAGAGGAGGAGCAGTTCTTGCTCATCATCCTCCAGTGGCCCATTCTGAAGCTCTTCTGCCAGCTGGTGATTGAAATCAAAAAATTACTGCTTTAAGCATTTCAAAATGTTCCATCTAATCACCAAAGAAAATCCGCATTCACATTAAAAACTATTCACTTATAATTGCACCTACGTCCTCTGCCAAACAGGAGGCGCTGTGCAGGACCGGAGCGGGGCTCTGTTTCTCATACTGCTTCAGTTTTTCATGGATCTGGATGTAAAGCGAGAAGCAGCAGCCACACAGATGCAGATGATTACATTTTAGTGAAAACCAGAGATAGCTGACGACCAGATAGCTGCCATAACAAGTAAACATGGAGCATTTAAACTGACAAAAATGAATAAATAAATAACTCAAAAACGAATGTGCCAATAAATGGCATATTCATTTTTCATGACATGGCGGTACTTTTTTCACCTAGATTAGAGCTCAGATCAGGTGCGTTAGCTAAGCAAGAAGCAGCCTGGTGTTGATTAGGCACATTAGCCTCATGATACAGTTTGAATGACCGCACCCCACTTTTTTCCATACTAAATTAGAAATGTTTATTTCTAGATTTTTTTTCTTTTTTTTTTAAATTAAAATAAAATATATACTATATACATTTCTAATAATAGAATTACTTATTTGAGTATTTCTGGCAGTTTCAGTCCTCCATACATTAAGAGCCGTCCTCCCCTTTTACAAACCAAAGTTGTTTGGTGAATCAGGAACTTCAGGTTCTCTTTTTATTATTGCTAGCTAATTCTTAATTTTATTTTTTAACCTATCATTATATACTATTTATACCATTCTCAGTCGTCATCCAATTTGTTAGGTCCACCTAACAAATTGGATGCTCGTTAACACAAATATCTAATCAGCCAATAACATGGCAGCGAGGTCAGAGGAGAATTGCCAGACTACTTAAAGTCTAAAACATCTGAATCACAATTCACACAAATCCAGAAGCCAGTTCTACTCAGACGCATCCACGGTACCTTCATGAGGTATCCAATGCTTTTCTCGCTGAAGACATCTTTGAGGAAGACCAGGTCCTCTTTGTGGTTGGCATCAGGGTGAAGCTGAGATGTGAGCAGAGCCAGAATCTCATGCAGCCCTTGAATCATTTAAAACATTATGTTGTCTATTAGTCAAACAGCAATTTCTATCAAGAAATGCAGCATCACTGATACACAACATCATCATAGAGATCGTTTTGGATTCTCTTTAGCTTATTGATGTCTACAATAGCGTGCTTTCTCATGCCATCCCTTCTTTCAAATTCCAGTAATTTATCCATATTAATGAAATAATGCTTTAATCTAGCACACAGCGCATTCATAAGTATATAAAAAGCATCAGACCGTGAACGAGCCTGAGCATATGTACCTGTGCTTCCAGATACAATGGGCATGGCTTCAATCATTCAGAGGAGGCAGTAGAGAGGTTGGAGGGGGAAAGGAAACAATTCTCTCAAATAATTCTGTTTTGTTCTGTTCCTCACATGAGGCTGAGACAGAGAATCACAGAGAAAACCTGGAATGAAAACAAAGAACACAACATAAGATCATATTAGGGACGAGGCTTCCGGCAGCTCTAAGAAACCGAGAATTCATTGTGAGATTTCTCTCTGTGCATTACAACTTTATGCACTAAAACACTCTCTGCATCTTTTTTCATGCTATTATCAGAATGTGTTTGTTTCTGACTGCACTGTAAGCTTAAACTGGAGAAAAGGTGATATATTTATTTAAAAAAAACTTCCCTGGTGGATGCAGCAAAAATCGGACTGATAGTGATGTTTACAGAGTGCACAGTGAGCTTCATTCAGCTCGTGATTTCTCATTTAAATCCAACACCCAAATCTAAATACATTTTTTCAAAAGGCAGCCCTGCTTTGGCAGTGATGAATGGACCCATTACTGCGCTGAAGTTTCAGTATAATTAATATTTGTTCTCATTACCGAGGCACAAAGCATTCATTTCATTTCAAATTGTGTGACTGCTCATTTGGAGAAAGCAAGGTCAGATAATGATAGCAGCCACTTTTGCCCAATAGGATCCTTTACCTTGTCACCATGACAACACTATAGTATCAGTGAGTGATATGCTTTGTGCAGTTAAACGGTGCTGTCTCATTATTTAAGGTTTTTATTACTCTAATGTTGCATTCTGGTCTTTTGTTCATTAGAATACTTTTGTTATAACCATTCATGTGACATCATCACTCTCTGTGCATGCAGGACTCAGTTTCCCGACTCATCGCCAGACAGATTTAAACCCCACTCCTCATTAACTACCAGTGAAGATATATGATTGAAGTAGCGCCAAGTTTCACCTGCAAAGCCAGCTATTTTTGGATAATCCCAATCAAGGCTGCAGAGTAAACAGAATACCTTTGTTTGAAATTAATCTTTATATGAAGAGCATCACCGATATAGGATTTTTAAGACCGATATTGATATACGGCAGTATTAGCAGATTTTTTTTTTTCCATTTTAGACACACAAAACAGATTTCGCTAAAATTTGTTGCATTTATTTACTCGTTTACTCTGTACCCAACTCTGCTGGGATCAGCTGGTTTTTGTGTTTGTGGCGTTCCAATCATGTATCACCAACAGCGAGGTTGCAGATCTGGTGGATGTTGATATGCAGTATCAACATTTACAACATGTTAAAAGATGACTTTACTTTTTAAATTTTCATTTATTGGCTGTTATAAATGCGAATACTGACGGATCAGCGATAATATCGTCCCACCCATATATCAGTCGGGCTCTAGTGTCGTCCCTGGTGAAGCTCTTCCAGACTTTCATTTCAGCTTGTTCTCCTTTCTGCCGTTAGTCTGCTCTGCAGCAGGTTGAATCCAGCTCAGACAGTTTATTGACTTGACAGATGATCATTATTAGACACTTTGATATTTTAGTTCCACAAATACTTTCCAGGAGATTGCACCTGGTGGGGAATCCTGGTGAAATCCAGTCATCGATTCTTCCTTTTATTGCTGAGAATAAGAGACAAATATACTCTGTCATAAAGGCATTTTCATCGCCTCTTTGTCATGTTCTAGTTCTCCTTTTTTTTAAAGAACAATCCCAGCTGATTATTTTGGAAAATCCACCTTTGATACTCAGTAAACTCTCCCCCAATCTAATAATCAATCAAGTCTGACTATTTAGCAACCAAGCATCCAGTCACACTCAAACCTTTGCATTCTGGGCACTTAAAAGGGCTAAAAGTGTCAACTTAATTATGACCAACCATGACTGAGCTTGCAAAACCTTTAATGCCTGAAGAAAACTGTATAAGTGTCCTAAATACTGCACTATGCATCTTCCTCCACAGATGTTAGTACGTGTTAATTAAAAAAAAGAAAAGAAAAAAAAAGAACAGTCCCTGGATCAGTACAGCAGGTGGAGCAGCTACTCCCACAGGCCAGCTGCTACATACCTGCTCTAACCTCATAACTGCTCCTAGAATTGCTGGCTATGTAGGTGGGAGGCCAAATCTCCGTTCTGAGCTTAACTCGCAGCTGTGGGAGAGTCTCATAAAATACCAGGTGAGCATAGCGCGCAGTGTGTCTTCACAGTCTCATCCTACACATATCCATTCATTATCTACAGTGCTGAGAGGCCACGCAGACGATTTTAACACAACCAACTCGTTCCCATTATATCAACACATATTCCTAAAACTGCATCTCTATGGAGATACAAGAGCCGGACCTGAATAAGGATGTTAAAAAAACCCAAAAAACAGCCATTTGTTTTATTAAATCTCAGCACATTTCTTCCACAGCTTGACTCAAGGATGAATTTCAGCGTACTCTCCAAATGTATAGAAGCATTTCTGTATTGTAAAGTA
>JAVDPK010002312.1:24935-70294 GCA_034780415.1 Cichlasoma orientale
TATATCAACACATATTCCTAAAACTGCATCTCTATGGAGATACAAGAGCCGGACCTGAATAAGGATGTTAAAAAAACAGCCATTTTTTACTAAATCTTCTTCCACAGCTTGACTCAAGGATGAATTTCAGCGTACTCTCCAAATGTATAGAAGCATTTCTGTATTGTAAAGTATGTTTTCCCACCTACACCAGACTACAATTTATTGCAGCCGTCCAATGTAGTGTTTAAAGGCATTTAGTAAAATCAACAACCAAGCACGACACAAAGCTTCACCTCAGAGATAGATGTAGCTTCCAGAGGCCCACACTACAAAGATGACTTTGGTTTTATCCAAGTAGATTCGGGGTTAACGCGGGCTGTTAATCACTGCCTATCAACCAACCAACTCTGGAAAATGCCACTCAATTCACATGTATCAAATTCACATGTAGACTGAGCCGACGTTTGAACTGTTTTTAATACGTTTTTCATGATTACTGACGTTACTGTAAGTGAATCCAGATAATAGAAAGACTGCTGAACTCGCTCCGTAGAACAGGCCCCATGTGTGAAAAAGAAGCCAATGCAAAGCTAAACCTGCGTTCTTTTCAATGGCCAGGAGGGGGCGATTTCTCTGGTTTCAAACAGACCTACAGATAGCCTTGGCCCCACTGCTCAGTGACATCAGTGACATCACTTTCTCAGGAAGTTCATGGACTCATTCACCAGTTTCAGGTCATAGTGAAAAGACATGAAGTTAATTTTGTAAATTATTGTCATTATTAGTCATAAAGCAGGATCATCCAGGCTATGATCAGTGGCTCATACAAAGTGAGTTTATTTTAATTAACAACTACCTTACACTGCACTACTTATTGGAAAAGTTGGAGAAACCAAAACTTGACTGTGTGCTACATTAATCTATAAGGCTACATTTAAACAAAAACCACACACACAATCTGCAACATTTCCTTGGAGTTGGACAGGACAAAGTGCTCTTGCAGCGGTTTCTTGCAGTTTTTGAAGGCCGGCAAATCAACCTGCCTCGCATCCGCAAACACACGCCTGACGTTCAGCAACAAAAGACTGAACCCACCTGATCAGCGAGCTGTCAAGCTCTCCTCCGATTTGATTACTGAGCTCTATCACGCTCATGAATTTGCCTCGTTATTGCAGGTTATAATTACACAAATCGCTTACAGCAACTGAAGGATCATTTCTACGTTTGCTAGAGTTTTTAAAAACAATCACCAATTGTTTTTCTGTCATCTCGCGTCTCATATTCTGACAGATTTACAATAGTCTTAACTTTATTATTTGCCACGTTCTGGCAGTTCTTTGTCACTTTGCCCCGACAGGCTGATGAAAACATACAAGCTGCCAAGGAAATTTATTTTTTGGAAAATGTTGATTGAAGACAGGATGGCACTATGCCAAAGTGGCAATTAGACAGCCACAGCACAAACAACCCTTTATTTGGCTGGTGACAAGTGCTCATGAAATCCAGGTTTCGGCTATATTTGAAATGTTTAAGATGTACGATTTTAATTGGATCTTTGGCTGCCGAGTGGTTTTTAAAAAAAACAAAAAAAACAATCTGCACTGAAAAGTTAGTAAATATTGTAACTGAGCCCCTTATTTTGCAGTTATCCATCAGCTGCAAATGGATGCGACTCCTAACGGTAAGCAGTCTGCACTTTCTGCCACATTCACACACATTCGTAGCCCATCTGCTTCAAGGTTCAATGTACTGTGTGTTCAGGGATGCTTTTTCTGCCTACCACGGTTCTAGCAAATGGCTGTTTGAGTTACTGTAGCCTTCCTATTGGCTCAAAGCAGTCTGGCCGTTATCGTCTGACCTCTGGGCACTTTCAACTGCAATTTTCTCCCAGAGAACTGCCACTCACTGGATATTTTTTGTCTTTTTTTAACCATTCCCTGTAAACTCTAGAGATGGTTGTGTGGGAAAATCCCAGCAGATCAGCAGGTTCTGAAATACTCTGACCAGCCTGTTTGGCATCAACAACCACCGTGCTGCCACGAGATCTTATGTTAGTTGTAGAAAGCCATTTGTTTGATTAGTGCACAAACTGAGTAGAAAGGTGCTATACAAGTACCACTCATTCATAAAAGATGTGATATTGCTCTCCATTTGAGTAAATCTACGCGTTTCCACATGAGTGTGAGTATACAGCATCTAAGCTCAATCACTGCTCAAGCGTGACGTGCCCTTCGATCTATCCTGTGATTGTCCCTCATTTGGGGCTCAACAATAGCATGCTGGCAACAGACTGGATCAGTTGGACAGATGCCTGAATCTGCCATCACTGGTTGTTTTCCTGTAATGAAACTTGACATGGGAATTTTCTAGTCCATTAAACAGGAGATATTAAAAAAAAGAAACAAGGTAAAACATTGTCTGTGTTTTAGAGCCATTTGAAACAATTTGTTGCATTCTTCAAAAACAAAAAAGTCGCATTTTAAATGGCGCTTTGCATCGTGCATAAAATTCTCACACACACACACACACACACACACACACACACACACACGTTGGCCAGCCTAAGCGGTGCTGGCACCAGCAGCTTTCTTTCCTGGCAGGTTAACATCCACACGTCTGTCCTGTGGTCAGGTGGTTTTATACCACTGTACTGACACAGCCTGTGCAAGTTATTCATTTTGTAGATCAATAAACTGCAGAACCAGAGTCATATGCCTCTATTGTTTGATGGTTCAATAAAACCAAAGTCCTGGCCATGTGATGGCCAACTTAATAATTAACTTTAACACATCACCTCACTCGTCCTCTGGGTTTCCCTGCTTTTCTTCAGACCTCCTCCCTGCACACTTGACCTACCCTCCATTGGACTCTCTCTCTCTCTCTCTCTCTTTGATTACAAAAGCTTGACAAGAGCTTAAAGCTGACATCTTTCTGTTTTCCTCCTCTCTTTCTCTCACACTCACTATCTTCTAAATACGAAGGGTTCCCACTGGCCATATGGTGGCATAATCTAGCCTCTTTGATTGAAGCTGGCAGGGCTGGCAGCTGTGTGCATCGCAGAGGATTTCTGTGACTACAATGAAGCACAGGGAAAAGAAAAAGCCCTGCAACGACAAGGATGTTACAGGGGGTTAGCCTGAAAAAGAGCTACTTTTGTCAGATGGATTTATAGGAAGTCGATTAGAACATTAATTGTTCTAATCAACTTCCTAATTATTGTGATGCCAAATTAAATTGATGGTGTTTTGATGGATTCTAGCTTCTCCGATGTTGGCATTTTCTGCTTTTCTCCGTTTTGTCATTAACAGACTGAGTGCATACAGAGCTTTACATGTCTGATCATAACAGTCACTTGGAAGGCATATCCTGCGTATTGCACGTGTTGTTTGGCTACATTTTGATCTAAAGGCTGCTATATCATGAGCCCAAGTTAGCTACAAAGACTGTAGTTAGAAGATGAATAATTATCACATTTGTTGTTGATGGGATATTGAGCCAGAGCAGAGCAGATGTGTGGAGAACCGGGTAGGATGCTGGTTGCGAAGTGCATCAGGGGAACCTCAGCTGATGCAAGCAGTGTCCAGAGTGTAGAGAACTAATCTAAGCAAATAAAGAGTGAAATATGGAGCAGAGGAGCCGAATCAGATAGACCTCAGGCCTGAGGAGCAGAGCTGAGTCTAGTTAGTTCCTGTCTTTAAGGCCACGCCCTCCCCATAAGCCAACTTTCTTCCAACTGGCCACCTTCTGGAAGCAAATGTTGAGGTAAAAAGATATTCATCTCTTTATGTAAAACTTTGGCTAAATTTATAGTGAGCATTTAGACTGTTACATTCATTATATATGGCAGAAAAATAGAAAAAGCATAACGGGTCCCCTTTCACAGTTTAGGATTCTGAGATGTACATTTATTTACTCAGTTAGCCATGAAATGAGCAGCAGCAACACGAAGCAACAGCTGGCAGCCTGGTAGCTCACTTCGCAATGTGTTGGCAACCTGCTATCAGTCTGAGTTCAGTGCAACTCATCTACAGCGTGTCTTTTTGCAGTCGGTGACTCGACTCATCTGCGCCTTTGTCATTTTGCAGTTATCATCTTGCAGCAACTGCATCACCATCTGCGGAGGAACTTTTGTTTCAAATCTGTGAGGTTCTGGCTGGACTGAGTGCAAGTAATTAACGGTCATTTCTACGTAAATAGATGGCAACAGATTTGCAACAGATGGCAATAGATTTGCGATTTCTGCAGATTTATCACAAACGGATTGCACGTAATTGCAGACAGGCAGCGGGATCAAAGTTGCATATCGTTGCAATAATTTTGGTCTTGCTGCAGTGTCCTACGACTGTTTCCCTGACTAAAACTACCAGAGAGTGAATACAACTTTCTAAAATGCGTAGAGTATGAAATGTTTCACTCTGACTTCATTACACTGGCATTGTGCTTGGGAGAGCTTAACCTCATGTCTCCGTCCTCTCTACTCACACACACACAAACATGCATGCATGCCACCTGCTTGCCAGAATCATTTGCCGTTGGATGGGTCTCGAGAGAGAAGCTAAGGGGGGGCGAGGTCACCAGTACGCTGCTGGTGCCATCTGCCCACCCCTCTGTGTGTGCAACCCATCCACCCACCACCTAGGATGCCACACACATGGTTGACCTGACATGGTTGGATTTGACAGATTTCATTCCAATTTGTAAAAACAAGTTGCCTGCTGTACATTTTGAAAAGGAGCAAAATAATCTCATAATAATGTACTGCATTTTCTGTCAATAGCTAAATGGTATTAATTCTTTGTGGATATAAAAAAAGTATTATAGGTCTGCATCCCCAAATAGAATCAGTTTACAGAAATTGCAGAAAGCTAAAATATATATATATATATTAATGTGGCATCCTTATATGCCAATATATGACAAAGAAAAGCAGCAAACTTACTTTTGAGAAGCTCAAACCCGAGAAAGTAATTAAAGTCATTTTTTTCTGTTCATCTGTAGATTCTAAATGCAGGCAGGGATTTCATTATTCCCATCCTAACCATGCAGCTAAGTTTATATTTTAATTGTGCTTGCATTAAAAAAATAATAATAATCTGGGAACAAAATATAATGTAGTGCAGAGGAGGTCAGCAGCCAGACGGCTCTTAAGAGGCTTATGAGAAGAACATCACCTCAAAACACCTTCAACACGCCCACTCCGAGACACCGCGGGATCAAGGATCAGGCTGTCCCGCACTCGCAGCGATGGGAGAGCGAATCTGACTGAGCGCCTGAGCGGGGAAGCCCAACGCTTGTGCTGCTCTTTCGCAGTTTCAACAGCGAAGGAGGCGCTGGTAGCAGCACAGGACCCCGATGATGTGTTTATTTGGCTGGGAGCCAAAAGTCAAAGAGTTGCGACTGGTGACTCAGGCTAAATTGCCGCTGAGCTCATAATGATTTGTGTAAGTGCACTGGAAAAGAAGGGTGCGAAAGGGGACACACACACAGGCGGATTATCAGACAATAGGCCTCTGGGCACGAGCATGCAAAAAGCCCTCCATAACAACCACCACCACCTACACACCACCTGAAAGAGATTCAAAGCGACTACAGTAACGCTACCTGTTTATGATCCCCGTGTGCATCCTTTTTGTTTTGTGATAATTTTATGGTCTCTTTGTCACCACTTTGCCTCTATTGTGTTCATCTTTGATTTCTCTGTGGTCTTTGCTGCAGTTTCACATATGTCTGAAAGGTTTGGGTGCATTTATATTAATGTTACATCTCTTTGACTTTTAATGTATGTTTTGGTAATTTTGATTCACTTTTGCGTCTCCTTGCGGTCTCTTTTGGGTAATATTGTGTCACTTTGTAGTGACTTCAAACAGCTCAAGCTTAAGGGACCCAAGGGATCATCCTGTTCAGTAATCCTTCCAAGGGGACACCAACTGCAGAATGTACGCCTACAAAAAAAAAATAAAAAAATAAAAAAATGTAGTCTTACTAATAAATTAAGACCTTTCACTTGCACTGAAAGCAAGTGAACAAACAAACTGCAACATAGATGTAAAACATGAGCCACATTTCTGGGTCTAAGAAATCCCTTGATCCCCTAAATGGATTTAAATAAACTGGTGCATATTTTTCCCCTTCAGCTCTTGTTTACTAAAACCACCATCTATGACTCTGACCTTCATTAAATCTCCCTGCTTCTTTTGCTTGTCCTGTAAGCCAATCACGCCATACAACAGAGCCTGTCCTGCCCTGCAGCAAAGCGTGACCAAAGCATGGATAAAGGCTCCTCAAGTCAGCCACCTCTCACTGAGGTCACCAAGCACACTGAGCTCCAGCTTCTCATTTTTAATTCATCAAAATTCAAATGAAATAAAATCTGGGAGGTTATTTAGTAGTCTACAGAAGGACTGTAAACACCTGTTTGCTCTCCTCCGTGCCAGTTTAATCCAACACCCGAGCTGGCAATCAGTGACAGGTGATGCACGCCCCTCATTAACATGCAACACAGTCAGGCATCCACATGGCGCAACTCAGACATGTGCTTGCAAACCTAATTCTGCAAAAAATAATGTTAATAAAAATGTAATTAAAAAGCCCAAAACAAACACGAGTTTCACGGAGCTTTGGCACTAAACACATTAAGGTTTTACCCTGGCTTACAGCGAGAGTTGTGTAAATTATAACTGGACGTACAGATATGTGTCGCTCCTTCCCCCTGACGCACAAACGCGCACTGAAAAACCCGTGCAGAGGTAAGTCAGTCCATATTAGAAAGCATTCTTACCTGCTTGAGGCTCCTCTAAGCCTCAGCGTGCAGTGCTCCTCTCCTTCTACCTCTCTCCCCCCATCGACAGCGCTTATAATACCAGTCTGCCCCGCTTTTCTGTTTTCTCTGCCTCTCCCTCTCTTCTCTCTGTATTTCTCGCTGCTCACTCCGTCTACAGCTGACTGGCACACATTTGCCTTTATTTCTCTGCTACACCCGATCTATCGCTCAGTGAGCCTCCCCTTCCCCCTCTGTCAGTCAGTTTGCTCTCATCAGCCCTCTCCCTCTCTCTCTCCCCGCTGCTTTCAGGTGCTCCTCGTAAATTCTAAACTCCACCATTCGCGCAGAAAGCACTGATGCTCCTGCATCACAGCAAGAAGGTCCTGGGTTCGATTCCACTTTGGCCGGGCCGTTCTGTGTGGAGTTTGCGTGCACTCTGGTTTCCTCCCACAACCCAAAGACATGCCGATAGTGAGGTTAAGTTAATTGGTGATTCTAACTTGCTCATAGGTGTTAAAGGTCTCTCTGTGTTAGCCCTGCGACAGGCTGGGTGACCTGTCCAGGGTGTCAGTATGTATGGAGGAGGTCAGGAAAGAGGTACAGCCATCTGTACAACATGGTGGAGACTGTCGTAGTTTGGAGCTGCATTTCAGCCAGTGTTCCCTCTTCTGAAGATTGATGGAATTATGAACACAGAAAAGCACAATCAGATTTTGATCCACCATCTAGAAAGCATCTGGTTGGCGAGGGCTTCATTTTCCAGCATGACAATGATCCCAAACACACTGCCAATGCAGTAAAAACGTACCTGGATAGAAAAGCACACAATGGAGCACTATCAGTCATGGATTGGTCTCAACTTCAACATAACTGAAGCAGAGTGGGATCACCGTGACAGAGAACATAACAAAAGGCAGCCAACATCCAAAAAAGAGCTTTGAATGTCCTTCAAGAAGCCTGGAGAACTATTCCTGAAGACTACTTAAAGAAATGACAGAAATGCTGCCCAAGAGAGTTCAGGCTGTGTTAAAGAAGAAAGATGGTCAGAAAAACAAAAAACAAAACAAAAACGATGAATCCCCTTTTGAAACCAGACATTCACTGAACTGTTTCAATTTTACACTTCAGCTAATTTATGGCCATTTCTTAGAAGTAGTTGTATTATTTCTGACAGTCCCTGAAGGCAACACTGTGTACCCACATGCTGTTAGCTGCATGCCCCTTTGGTCTGCCCCTCTTGAATTCACCCATCGCTATTTATCCCCTCCCTCTGTGTCTCAGTCTCTCACTGAGCAGTACAGTACACACTTTGACTCTCACAGATGCCTTGTGGGGAATCAGTAGTATGAAAACACGGACTGTGAATCATCACAAAACAGAAACACACTGGTCACAGCTCTATCTGAACCTCCCCACTGTGCTTTCTCTGTTCTCCACTCTGCCCACTTGTTTTTCCTTCTTTTTCACTTTTCTTTTGTCCCGGCGCTCGTGTGGCCGGCCTAGCTGCTGCAAGCTCAGAGACCTTGATGTGTTCAGACACTTATGTCAGTGGGGGGGAGAAGAGGAGCACAGTTATCACTGTTGCTCTGTGATCACTCTCAAAATTGTCTCTGTGATGAAATGGATGATGACAAAGCCTTTCATCCTGGTTCAGTGGGTCAGATACAGTAGCTGGGAAACGGAGTTCTGAGTGGATAACCCGGGCGAGATCCTCCTGCGATGTGAGCACAGGAGAAAAGCATACTGAGCATCCAGAAGGGAGTGAGGACAGAGGGGAGGCAAATGGAAAACACAAACTGATGATAATGGCAGTTTTATTATATAACTTTCTCACAATTCACAAAAAAAAAATACACACTGTTAATTATTAACACAATGTTAGTTTACAGGTTGTTTTTCAGTTTTATCAAATCATTGAACAAGCCTCTTATCAGTTACATTAAATCATGTTTATGGTATTGTTTTTTTTTTATACAAATAGATACCATGATTTTGATTTGTCGAGTTTGCTGAACAGCGCAGCTGTTTTACAGAAGCAAGCGAGGTCTTGGTCCTGAAACGCGGGCCAGTCTAATCTCTGGTGTAGCGGCCCCATCAAGCGTTCGAATCGGGTGCATGTTTGGAGTCCTCCTGGAAGTACACGATTATTTTAAATGCAGAAATTACATTTCAAGTATCAAAATGTCACAATTTTTAATGAAAAAGAAAATAAACTTCTTTCCCCCCACTTAGAATTTAACTTTTTACTTGAAGGAAAAACTCATGTACTAAAGTTGCTGCAGGGTCCTGGGTTTGAGTCTGCCCTGGACCACTTCATGAGTGTCCTTCCCCCCACCCTCTCCCTCCTTCCCTGTCTAATCTCTCTGACCTGTCTTAACAAATAAAGGCTGAAAATGCCCACAAATAAATCTTAAAATTTCACGACCATCATGTGCACAGTGTTTGCAGCTCTGCACGCCAAAATGCCATCTGCACAGCAATCTGTTTGTCCACAATATGCGAAACGTTCACTCTTTGCACACGTGTCATCCTGTGCTCACCGTGTACGTGGGGTTTTGGAAAGTTGCAAAACCGTCAGCTCCAGTTGGCTGAAACAGCTGGAAAGGAAAAGAAATAAAAAGTGAGCGCATACGCATGCAGATGATTGCAAAGATTTCACTCCCTCCATAGAAAACAGTCCGCTTTAATCCAGTCATTAGTCGTTTTCAGCTTCTAAACCTTATCTGCTATTTTGACACCTGTCTTTGCGGATACCTGCGGGTTCGAAGCAGCTGGTTGTGCAGATGTGATGTTAACGTCGTCTACGCCGGAGCCGTATGCCGGGTTCCCAAAAGCACCCTGAAAAGTGCAAAAAGTAGGAGCATTTTAAAGGGTCAGAACAACTAGATGATGAGCAGTGCGCAGTAAAACAAGACTATCAACAGACTTGTTCAGTCGAGCTGCATTTGTAACCTCCTTTGAGGAAATAGTCTTCATTGTGTTTTGGCTTGCTTGAATGGAACTAAGTGAATCTGATGGCAATCCTGGTGGAAAAGTGAGGCTTGGAATCGCTTCTTGCGGGTTCATCCACAGCTTGAACCTCCTCCCCATACAAGGGATTCTCAACAAACTCCAGAGGGAGTCAAAATGGGGTCACACAACTGTACTCGGCAAAATATAGAAGTCTGTGCCATGACTCACTGGATCACAGAGCCATGTTTTTAATGCTCGAACATAGCCACAGTGGTACTGAGCAAAGGTACTTTAATTTTTTTTTTTTGTTCAGTTACGAAACAAGATAAAAGAGCACAAACAAGAATTACGCTATGTTTTATATTAAAGCCGTGAAATTGAATTCGTACACAAAGTCTGGGCACAAGAACATAATCCATAAGGGAATTGTTAGACGCAGCCACCAAATGAAAAGGAAGAGAGAGGAATCAATAAAGTCCACAGGAGAACAGCAGGTTGTGTTTACTAGCCTCATCTGTTGCCATAAGAGCCGAGGTGGCCCTGGGCATGTTGTCGGAGGGTAGCGGTTCTCCATTTTCGTACGCTGGGTTATCAAAACTCTTCCCTCCTGTCTCCACCATGGATACAGACGTACAAGGGACCTGGCATCACAGAGCAGACAACAGTATTATGGATTAACATAGGATAGGAAAAAATATGTAATCTATGTAAAATCTAGCAAATTATTTTATTTTTCCCCCGAATGGCTGCTTTGTTTTGTTACTGACCGCCTCTCCGTTCTGCAGCCTTTCACTGTCTTCTGTTTTAATGCCGTTTTGGGTTGAAGCATTCCTGCAAAGGATGTTATTCAGATTTAAATATGACACTAGCATGCTCTGGTAATGCTTTTTCAATCACCTCTAAATACAATGAATTGAGCTGCTTTTATATTTTTTATATGGAAGTCTCACAATGTCAAAAATCACACAAAAAATTACACAAGTAAATACTTTTGGTAATTTAGCGTTGTAGTGAGTCTCAACTCTTTTGGCTAAATCTCACCTGAAGCTTGACCAATTAGGCATTGATGGCATTGATGGCATACTGGGCATGCTGGGCATGCTGGTCCGCATCCTCTGGACCAGATTAGACTTCTTCCTGGCGACATAGACCAGAGCGGCCAGCAGAGCCACAATCACCACCGTCACCCCGATGGCTATTCCAACTGCCATGGCGGGACAGGGACAGAAGAAGGAGATGTACAAAGAAGCTCGTTATAATTAGAAGCAAAAGTTTAGTTTCTTCATGTTATTTTTATTAAATTAAAATCAAACATACCTGAGGACGGAACCCCAATGAACACATTTGTCTGGCAGTATTGTCCGTCCCACTCTGAAGGACATCTGTAAACAAAAAGCAAACGTAACAGTTCCAACACTGCCAGTGATTTAACTTTATCCCACTGACATTACATGAACATCAGCAGTTTAATCCAATGTTTTATTTTGACAGCTGGCTGAAAAGTCAGGGGGAAAAAAACCTTACATGCAGAGAGCCTCGTTGTCATCAAAGTAGCAGGTGCCGCCGTGTTGACACTGGCAGGGGGGTAGCATGGTGGGCGGTGGATCAAACCCTGAACAATCAAAACATTGAGAGAGATTTTTACTGTGCTGTGGTAGGAAAACGAGGATCACTGGGACATCGGTACTGATGATATGGCGCAGCATAATTCAGTTAAGACTGTAACAGTCCAATTCAATTTTATTTGTATTGCGCAAATTTACAATAACAGTCGTCTCAAGGCGCTTAATATTAGAAAGAAACCACAACAATCACACCACCTGCTGCGAGAAGCACGTGGCGACAGTGGGAAGGAAAACTCCCCTTTAACAGGAAGAAACCTCTGGCAGTACCAGGAAGGGACAGCCATCCACCATGACTGGTTGGGGGTGAGGGGAAAGACGACTGTTTGGGGCAATGTAGCATCCTCTACCTCACCCTGTATTGGTCTCTTATGCCTGCTTAACATTTCAAATGATGTAAGACTGATGTAAAAATGTTGTTCCAAAATAAAGTGTGAACACAGTTACTGTAAAGACTGAAAATGTTATAGTTGATAATGTGGTGCAATAACATTTCTCTGACTAGTAGCGATCAGCTGAAGTGAGCCCCCACTGAAATCAGCGAGGTCAAGCTTGACTTCGCAGCCTGCCTGAACTAACACTACCCTTGATTTTATGATACTACACACATTAACTAAACCTATTTAATCTCATTCATTTTGTCCAATCAGCAAATGCTCCACGTTTTATAAAAGACTCCGAGGAAAATAAAAAGCACCGTATCGCACCTGCATCACATTCAGTTTTACTGCCTGGGAGGAAGCTGGTGCCCTCGGGGCAGGCGCAGGTGTATCCTCCCGGTCGGAGCAAACACAGGTGGCTGCAGATTCCCTTACATGGATTCTTCACTGCAGAAACAAATAATTTACATATATTTCATGTTTCAGAGTCATCACCATCATTGTCCAGGCAGTCGCCTCTCTTTAATGTTGTGGCTAATACAATATTGTGTATGTCTGTTATTCATAGTTGACTCCTTCCACTTCTCTGCACATTACTGCTAATGCTGAACACACAAAAAAAAATGTAAAATACCTCTTGTGGGTCAAAACACTCGATGTTCATGATGTTTAATGGACTATTAACATAATATGAGGGGGAAAAATGGACACAAATGATGCAAACTGTAAAGAATAAATCCCCCCGCATGCATTTTCTGTGCTTTGTGCACATGTGAGTGCATGTGCAGCTTACTGGTTACGGAGTTGTATCTCTGCTGCTGGTACACAGAGACCTGGGTCAGCCACGGCCCAGCAGTCAGCAGCTTGACCTTGTCCCCATGGCCAAACTTGTCTTGTCGAAACACCTCGCCTTTCTCCTGAGTGCTCCAGTAAACATGGTCTTCGAATACGCTCACACTGAAGGGGTTTCTTACATCTGAGAAAGGTGCAGAAATGTTTGAACAGTTTTACCGAGCTCCAGTAATAGCGTCGCCAGTTAATGTTTGGAATGCGAGTGAAGGATTAGGAAATTGGGATCACCTATGTACACGGCGGTTTTACGCTGCTCTCCTGAGGGCAGAATGGACTCTATGCGGCTCTCTTTGGAGTCTGACCAGTAGATTCTGTCACTGTTGGTGAAGTCAATTGACAAGCCAGTGGGCCAACCAAGACCGTTGGACACGAGAACCTTTCTCTCCTGACCATCAAGCCAGGAACACTCAATTTTGGGAACGGTCCCACGATCTGCCCAATATAGCATCCTGCAGAGCCATAAGCAGACATCAAAGAATGGCTCATTAAGATGCTTTTATTGAGATTTCTGATGACAGCTATGGATGCAACTAGTTTGAAATTTGGGGCCAATACTGATACCAAAGCATCATCCTAGCAGATGACATATAAAGACATACAATAAATTAAATGTCTCAAATTCAGTGAACTCCCTAAATTACTGCATTTGTAAAACGGTTTCTCGAAGTCTGCCCGTTACCCCAGTCGTGGGTTGATGGCCACGGCAGATGGGTAACCCAGGTCAGTCTTGACAAGGTGCTTCCTGTAGCGTCCATCCAACAAGGCCACTTCTAACCTCTGCAGCCTGGAGTCTGCCCAGTAAAGGTTTCTAAAAAAAATAAGCAAAACATGCTTTAACACGTGCAAAGATTTACTTTTAATGTAAAGAAATTTTGTTTTTGATATATTTGGATTAGGATTAAGACACAGAACTGATGCAATCAGGTAAGCCGAGACATGCTAACACAAGCTCACCTGCCAACCCAGTCCACAGCAATGCCGTCTGGGCTGGTGATGTATTTGATGCCGAGATCAACAGCGACACCGATGTTATTACTGCCATCATCCACTGAAGGTATGTACGCTCTTTTAATGGCGCCTGGTATAGAGTCTTTACCAGCAACAGTGAAGTACACCATACCTGACAAAGCACATTTGTTATTAGTCTACTTTGTGTGCGACCAGGTGTACTCTGTCTTTTTTGCGGTAGCATTAATCCGTGTGTTTCTTACTAAATCCCGTGTTGTTGTGGTCCCAGTCGTAGTCGAGAGCCATGATGTGCTCCTGTTCTTGGAGGAAGTCGTGGTAGGCCTCTGTCTGCAGGTTGAACTTCCTGATACGAATGTTCTCTGGTAGAAGCAGCAGGGGAGTTGCTCCTGTTGGAGACACACATACATGTTAACCTGTTTTTATCATTGAAAAGTAGAAAAAAAAGAACTCAAAAGTGAATTGTTATTGTTTAAAGACATTTCATTAATGAGTTGCAGTCTCTCCACCAATAAGACGATCATTTTGCCCTGCATCTGCTTGTGCCTTTTTACAAAATACACAACTTTACATTGTAAAGTTAATAGAAAGTATGTAGGTCACTTTTAACAGCGCAGAAACAACAGCGTTCTTAGTGTTTAAAATCTAGAAGGAGAACTAGAACCACCATTAAATCGTTCCATTTAAATGAGGCCAAAAATCGATTTCATTAAATGTGAAGTCCTTTAGGCGCCAAAGAAAACAACTGTTCTTACCCTGAGCCTCGCACATGCCGCCGTCGCCCACTTTCCTGTAGCCGGGGGCACACTCGCAGTCGTAACTGCCTTTGGTGTTCTTACACACCTGAGGACAGGTGCCGTACACCTCACACTCGTTGATGTCTGAAAGAGCCAGCAGAGGGGAGCAGCCAGGATCAGAAGGAGTGTGAGTTTTAGCCAACAGATATTTAACTAGACATTTATATTTGTCTTAAATGTGTGTGTGTGTCCGTATACCCAGGCAGGTGTAGGTGCTGTCAGGGTCCACTGTGTATCCAGGCTTGCAGGAGCAGATGAAGCCTGTTCCATCAAGGTTTGTGCACATGTGCTGGCACAGATTCTCGTCACAGTTGCGATCGGTGCCAAAATCTGGACAACAGACACCACAGAGCATGCTCTCTGACACGTTCAAAACAGCTTCTGAGCCACATACAAAAGCTACTTACCAGACTTGATTGATTCAAACATAATCAAGTAATCTGGTTAAATGTATTCAAGATCACTGATCTTCACAGACCATTAGTATAACCACCTTTATAAAAGCAGAGTTTATTGTAGGTCGGGAGTATTCAGGTATATTCATGAATGCCAAGGAGGAAAAACATCAGTAATAATCTTAGAGAAGCAGATTTGCTACTTATCAATTTTGGGAAGTATTAAAAAAAGACGGCCATTTGAAGTCCATAATTCTACAGTGAGAAACATTCACTCACAAGTGGAAAACAGTTCAAAACAGTTGCCAGTCGTCCCAGGAGTGGGTGTCCCAGCAAATTCACCTCAAGGTCAGACTGTACAATGCTCAGACTGCAAAAATCCCATGAGCTACATCTCAGACACTACAGGCCTCAGTTAGCATGTGAAAGGTAAAAGTTCAGTACAATTAGAAAAAGACTTCACAACTATGGCTTGTTTGGAAGGGTTGCAGGAGAAAGCCTCCTCTCTAAAAAGAATATGGCAGCACAGGTTAGGTTTGCAAAGTTGCACCTGAGCAAACCACAAGACTTCTGGAACAAAGTCCTTTGGACAGATGAAACCAAATAGGACATTTTTGGCTATAACGCACAGCACCACATTTGGTGAAAACCAGGCACAATCATCAAGCACGGTGGTGGAGGGGTGATGATTTGGGCTTGTTTTGCAGCCATAGGACTTAAGCACCTTGCAGTTATTGAGCTGAACTCTTCTGCATACCAAAGTATTCTGGAGTCAAATGCGAGGCCATCTGTCTGCTAAAGCTTGTCTGAAACTGGGTCATGAAGCGGGACAATGATCCCAAACACAGCAGCAAATCTACAACAGAATGGCTGAAAAAGCAAAAGAATGAAGGCGTCGCAGTCAGAGTCCAGACCTCAACCTGACTGTAAAGCTGTGGCGGGACCTTAAGAGAGCTGTGCATAAAGGTCTACAAGCTTCTGATTGTCCTGATACATAAACCTTAGAACTGAAAGTTGAGTGCATCTTTTTCACATGACTGTATGGAAACTGGTGCAATCACATGTATTATGGATATGAATGAATCCACATAATCATCTTACCCTGAGTGCACCCTGATACTCTGTATAATGCACTCTGAATGAAAAATTCATTAGAAAAATTGCACAACTGTGATATTCATATCTGATTATTTAGATATGGATATTACAGTTATGCAATTTTTTAATTATAATACTTTTATTTTCTAATTCTCCTAAATGCAAGCCATTTCTTCGTTGTTTCAAGAAGGTAATAACCAATGTATGGCCTGAAAATATTTACATCTTAGTTTTCTATGATGAACACCATGTGCTTCTGTAGAAGACCACACAATCCCAATTATACATGACATATTTTTCCTAGTAATTGCACAAGGCATTTGTTTTTGTTTTGGTCAGTACAATGCTGAACCAAAACATTTGAAATCTTTTATAAAAAATGTGTGAAAACACCATCATCACTTGCTCTAAAGGGTTCATGCTGTATTTTTTCCAGGAACATTTAATTGCAGCCATAGAGCTAAAATGAAAAGAGGACACTTCCAGGAAGGTGAATGTGTTTCGCTGTGACACTTACTGCAGCCCATCTCGTCCGTGCGGTCCCCACAGTTGTCATTGTGGTCACACACGTATGGCAGGGGCACGCAGTGTCCGTTGGTGCATTTAAACTCTTCCAGTGTGCAGGGGGGCAGCGTGGGCTCACGACCTGTCAAGGACGCAGTCGAGATGAATCATCAACACAAGTATTCAGGAATGGCTGAGTGGGCATACAACCCACCTCTGAAAGGATCGCTTCCACTTATCTAAGATTAAATTCAGAGTTTTCTCCAAAAATTATTCACTCCTAAATTTTCAAAAATAACTCTGCAAACTAGATTAAAGCATAAGCATGCTTTCATGATGCACATGCAGGTACTGTAGATGCCTAACACGAGTGATCGTATATTACAGCATTGCATGTCTTCACTGTCTCCCGTCCACAAACAAGTGGATTTGCACGAGCTAGCCGATGCCCACCTCCGCTCTGGACCAAACTATTTAATCTCCTCTCAAAATAATTTGCTCTGATTGATGTTTAAGCTGATTGTGTAACAATTCCATACAACAGACTTTCTCCTCGTCCCTTGTTATGTTTCAGCTTTGTGTTCTGTGCAGGCACTGATGTCATTTTGGGATTTCCCATTTGACTGGCTTTAGAGAGGAAAGTTCAGGATCAGCATCAGTGCTGTTTGGACTAATGCTCGGCAATCCCAGAAACCGATAAGAGGTGCATTTGCCGAAACTGAGCATAATACAAATCTGATTATGGCAACAGATAAAAAGTAATAAAAGAATACATATATATTTATATACAGTGCTGTGAAAAGGTTTTGGCCCCCTTCCTGACTTCCTAGTTTTTTTGCAAATGTAGGTGTGGATAGCTTTTTCCCCTTAATTACTTGATTATCTTTGTCTAATATTAAAATATCTTTGCAGATCTGAAACATTTACATGTGACAAATATGCATCAAAAAGAAATCAGGAAGAGCACTGTCTATTTACACAGTACACTAAAACATAATTTACTGTATGCATAGAGCAACTACACAACATCTATGTTCATCTCTCCACATTGCAAGACCTTCAGTTCTCCCGTTCCATAGCTCCATACCCCACTCTAACGTGCAATAACTATTTTTATTTGTGCATTTCAATTTATATTTTTAGTCATGTTAAAATATGCAGATTGTGGGACTGCATGAGTGGGAGTCATACAGAGGTCCTCTTTCTCATCACTGCCGTCTCCACAGTCATCCTTCTTATTACACAGCAGGCCGGCATAGATACAGTAGCCGTTGGCACAGCGGAACCGTGACGGCATCTCGCAGGTGATGTTCACTGGTTAAACACAAACAAATGTGACTTCAGACCAACCTCTCATATATAGTGTGTACACACATATATTAACCACTGCTGCTTTTAGATTCTACCTCTTTTTTTAAAAAATTCTGTTTGCATATAACACCTTAAACTCTCCTTTTCTGGTCTGCATATATATATATATATTAAACAACAAGTTTCTCACAGCATGAACTGAGTTGTTCATCAGACTGGTCCCCGCAGTCATCAACACCATCGCACACCCAACCTGGGTTCACACACAGATGATTCACACACTCGAACTGGTGCTGAGGGCAATAACGGCCTCCTGGGTATCGAGTAGCTGGAAAGATACGGAGAATGCGTGAGCTAGTTTGCACATTACTACTAAGATCAGTTGATTTTTTTCTTCTTTATCAAGTTCATGTTTTTAACTGTCTTTCTGAGAGATTGTTTTAAAAAGCGTCAGCTGAGTAGCACTGAGCAGGCTTCAGTCTAAAATGTTTTTATGCTATTTCTGTGTTTCTGGCCACCGCCTTTCTTGCCAGCTGTGAGTGCAGCCTGTTAGAGTTGCTGCTGCTCCTTTTAGGATTCGCTCACCTTCTTTTAACTTTCTTTTCTGTCACGCTCATTTGCATTATTGCTGGGAACTTTTTTGATCTATGCCCAACATTCTGGTTGGAAGATTTTTTCTTTTTCTTTCTCCACCCATGTTATTACCACTTTGCTTCAACAGTGCTGCGGCTGCATGGCAACCAGAACAACAAAAACTGACATCTTCCCAGAAATCAAAGGACGGCATGCAGGGAAAGCAGAGGAGGAATGAAGCGACGAGGCACAGCAGATGGGTCCTGATATATTTTTCTTCCATCATCACAGACAATATGAGATTGCTGGACAGTGATGCTTTTTTTTGAGTGTATGGTTTTATGTTTCACAGAGACAAGGCGACAGCAATTACTCTGAATTCCCACCGTTACCATTTCGGAGGTGCTTTGGGCAAATGGGAATAAATCCAAGCGTGGCAAGCAAAGAGACGGATGGCTTGCAGCTTTCATCAACAACAATTGAAGGCACCCTGGTTACATTACCTTGAATGAACATTTCTGCAGCCAAGACTTTAAACCGTTAGCTGCAGGAATACCTCCATACAACATACCCAGGCAGTTTTACATGTCCTTATGACTGTTGTTTACAGCTCTCCATCCATTAATTCTCCCCCAGACTAGGTATCCCAGCGCTTGTATCATTCGACAACTTTCACACATATTCAAGCAACAGTTACAACGTATCAGAGTTATTCTGGATTTTAATCCTAATATCCAGGAAATGTGGTGTTTACAGGGTGCAGATTACTTAAGAAATCTACAACCAGTCTACAACCAATTTGGAAGCATCTTATGCCTTGATTAGGTAATAGTTAAAGATATCACAGGACAGAAGAGGAAAAAATGCAGTGTTTGGTGTGCCTCTTTATACTTGGACCATCAGGGCCCCACAGATGTAAAGTTTAACCGTGCCTTATTATCCAGTGTGTGTTTAAATAAGAAATAAAGAGAAATAATTAAGCAAATCGTCACACAAACAGGAAATCTTGTACAGTGACTCTGTGGTTTAATTACTGAAGTAAACTAATGTGTGTGCGAATGCAGTTTTAAGCTGCTTTAAGTAAAACTTTAAGCCTTAAAACCTGAATAATTACCTCACACGCATACAAACAGAAGCAAAATAAAAGACTCCGGGGGGACAGGCAGCACGCCGTTAGTTTTCATGCTGTAAACTTACGACAGCTGGTCTCATCTGACAGATCGAGACAGTCGGGCCGGCCGTCACACTGCAGAGCGGCGGGGATACAGTGACCTGAGTCACATTGGAATAAACCTGGACGGCATGTCTGCAAGTCTGGAAGAGAGCCAAGATGTTAACGTGTGTGCGTGGGTGCGAGTGTGTTTTGTTTACGGCTGGAAATGTTTTTAAGGAGGCTCGGTTTGTGTGCAGCATCTGCTCACCGCAGTCTCGCTCGTCTGAGTTGTCCCCACAGTCGTTGTCATGGTCACACACCCAGTTTCCGGGAACGCACTGCTCGTTGTCACATCGAAACTCACTTTCAGAGCACGGCCTCGGCTCTAGAGACACAGACACGCATGTTCGGTATGAGATGTGCGGCTCAGGCTACACAAATAGCGGCAGTGCTTAAAACTGCACAAAAAGCATGAATAAAAGTGGTCAGCTTGGCAGGAAGGAACATGAGATTTTTGCAAGTTTTGAAATGGACCACATTAGAAAAAAAAACAAAAAAACACGACGCTTACGGCAGTTTCTTTCATCTGAGCCGTCGCCACAGTCATTAACGCCATCACACTGCCAGCGGATGGGAACACAGCGGTGATTGTCACACCGGAAATCTCCCAGAGGGTCGCAGGTCACCTCCTCTGTGGAAAAGCAGCAGCAGAAACGACGCCTGAATGGGTTGCCATAGGAACATTTTGGGAGATAAGATCTTAAACATACTGAAACGGAACACTTAACTCTGTAACTTAATGAGCTTTTTATGATCTCCAAACCTTTTCAAACACAGTCTGATACATTCTCACTAATAAAAACTGATTGTGCGTTAAAGTGAAACTTCTCCATTTCTACTTGCGAAGGATGGTATAACCTAATCTTTTGGAACTGGAGCCAAGACTGAAACAAATCAATACTTTAATTATTTAATTATTGAGCTGCGTAAATGATCTGTAACTGTTTTCAGTTAGTATTCTTATCCAGATTATACATTAAGTAGCTTCCTCTTCTGCACTACAGAGCTAAGAGCTTTAAAGCAGAGGTCCTCAACCCCTGGGCTGTGGACCGGTACTGGTCCGTGGGTCATTTGGTAGTGGGCCGCACTGAAAGAATAAATAACTTACATTACTTCTGTTTGATTTATTATCTGAGTGTGGGATAAAGCATAATATCAGCACTTCTTAAGGAACTAATTGAAGAGTTTGAAAGGCATGCAGTACACAGCTGGTTTTGACATCCCTGCCTTCCCGAAATAACCCATCTGCTGACACTGACCACAGCCTTCCTCGTCGCTGTTGTCGATGCAGTCATTTGTGCCGTCACAGCGGGCCCACTGAGGAATACAGCGGTAGTTTGTCTTGCAAGAGAACTCAGTCTCCTCATCGCACTTGTACTCTGGACCCACTGCGGAGACAAGGTGACAGAGACATTAGGCAAAGGATGGGAGGAAAGTGGCGAGATTAGCAGCGCGATCGAAAATAAAATGTGCGAGGTAACAAGAGGGTGAGAAATAATGAGGAAGGCTGAATTGAGATGGAGCCAGACAGAGAGTAATTAGAAGCAGAAGGACGAGGAGGAGAGGGAGAAGGACAGATAGACTGTGCAGCTTAAATTTAGAAAAATCAACACTACGTGCAGCTTCATTAATTCACCTAGGTTCCTCCTGGGCTGTGTCTAAATCAACTGTGTATCTCTGAAACAGATTAATCGATGCTTGATTAAACGCTCACGTTGCTCTGCAAAGTGCACTGCTATTATCAGTTAAGCTGCTCCTTTTTGTGCTTATCGCAGACACGTAGAAAAACAAAAGGAAATCACGGTTGGCACATATTTAATTTGCGTGACAGCCACCATGGCTTTTCCTGATGTCCCACTTACTGCAGATTTCATGCGGCTCATCAGATCCATCTCCACAGTCGTCCTGGGCGTCACACACATAGCTTGACGGCACACAGCGGCTGTTGGCGCACTTGAACTCTCCCGGTCGGCAGGTCTTCTGGGAACAAGACTCTGAGTCCTCGTCACTGCCGTCTGAACAGTCAATTACGCCATCGCAGTGCCAGGACACGGGGATGCACCTCTTGTTTCTACACTGGAACTGGTTGTCCGCACAGCGATGATCGCCTACAAGGACAGGAAATGAATTTAAACCTAAACCTACAGTAAACCTAAAAGAATCACAGTTTAAAAGCTTTCACTGGGCAAATGTAGAGCAGTTTTTTTCCCCCAATAGAGTTTCAATAAAATTAGAATTTCTGGTAAATTGTTTTTGTTCACTTTCAGCATTTAATGTGTATTGTCATACTGCAGAGAGCAGCGTCCTCATCTGAGTTGTCAGGACAGTCTCGGTGGCTGTCGCAGATGAAGCCAGGGTAGGTACAGTTGCCGTCTTGACACTGGAACTGGCCGATGGGACAATAGCGAGGTGGGCAGGTCTGAGGTTCATCTGAGCCATCGCCACAGTCCGACTGGCCGTCACACTTCCACCATATAGGAACGCACCTAAGAACAGGCGAAAGTACAAAAAGGTTTGATTAGAAATTTTTGTGTCAAATTAACATTTATTTATAAGTTACAAGTCTGGGACTTTGTCGCTCTACCCCTGATCGTTACTAATACGCTGTACTTTAAAATATAAATGCTTTTCTGCCACACTAACTTCTCATTGTCCCCACAGCGGAACTGGGTGCTGGAGCAGTCAGCGACACACTGGATCTTAAAGCCAACAGCCAAGGCAATGAAATGATCCGGACACTCGCAGGAAGCTTGCTGCCCGCCAGGTGCGATCAGACACAGATGGCTGCAGGTCAGATGATGGGACGAGCAAGGGTTCTCACCTGGGAAATAAGTCAGTTAAAATTAATGTATATTCTGCAGTCCATTGAGTATAAAGCGCAGAGTGGTCGTTTACATACTTTGAGGCTGCCTGTAGGGATGGTAGACGTGAATGTCATAGGGGCGATGCGTGTTGTTGCCCATAACTGTACGCCCCTCGCCAGTGTACTTATGGGCTTTTTCCACAGTGTGTGTGTTCCAGTCCGTCCAGTAGATCCAGTCCTCAAACAGAGAAACAGCAAATACGTGGGGAAGTGTACCAGCAATGGCCCGGTGCCGATTCTGGCCGTCCATGTCTGCAAAGCTAAGATACGCAGAAAGGTTAATACACAATGTGACTAATTTACATGTAAGGCCATAAAGAGAAATATAAGTGCAGATAATTCAGAGCGACACAGAAGCAAAAGTTATATGGGATACTTTCTGAACTCACTCCAAAAAGTTAAGATGGGAATCAGCAAAGAAGATCTTGTTGGTGGTGTAGTCTATAGTTAGAGAATTGGGCCACTCCAGCTTGGTTGTGATGATGGCGCTGACGTTTGTTCCATCCATGCCAGCTCTGCCGATGTATGCCGTGTCACCCCAGTCGGTCCAGTACAGCCATCTGGGCAAAAGAGGGCAGACGCAAAGAGGGATGAGGAAAAGAAAGCCCGAACAAAGGATTGGGAGCAAAATGAATTGAATGTTGAACATTTAAAAGAGCAAACTGCAAGTAACGCCTGATACAGTTTCTCTGAGGAGTTTTTAAAAATGTCTTTGATTAACTTTCCTGCTCTTGATCCAACCCAGAAGGCACTGGCCACTGGCTTACAGGAACAACTGCACACATAGATTTTCTGCGTGTGTGTGTTTGTGAGTGTGTGAATACCCATATTTGGGGTTGACAGCAACAGCGCGAGGTCGGCTGATAACGTAGGTGTGATTTTTATCTGTGAAGTGCCCTGACAGCAGTTTCTTCTGGTAGCGCCCATCCAGCTCCATCACATGAACTGAGCCGTAATAACTATCGACCCAGTACAACTTCCTGCAGGAGACAACAAAGCAAATAAATATATATTTTTTAAAAATCACGCCATTCATGCTTTTGCCTAGCAATACCAAACTTATCAGATATATCAGTATTGTTATATACTATATGATGTCTTTTTTGAAGTTTTTTTTTTTTTTTTTACAGAACATAATGCAGAAAAGGCTGATTGGGGTAAGCTGGAAATGGTGTCACCATATAGTCTGTCCAGCTGAGTGGCTCGAGCTCAACTATATACAATGATCCATCACAGTCGACTGCACAAGTAGCAGAGTTTGCATGACAGCTGAGCAGACGTTGCCAAACTGTGTTTTCACAGTAAGCTGTTTGTGAAAAACATAGCTGCCAAGTTGATAAAAATCACCCCATTCATATACATTATTTATTATA
This sequence comes from Cichlasoma orientale, assembly GCA_034780415.1. Classification (NCBI taxonomy): domain Eukaryota; kingdom Metazoa; phylum Chordata; class Actinopteri; order Cichliformes; family Cichlidae; genus Cichlasoma; species Cichlasoma orientale. The sequence continues at coordinate 48,577 of JAVDPK010002312.1, forward strand.
ACTCAGGATATATGTTGTGCTGGGACACTGATTTGCAGCTCAGAAACAAAATAGGAGCAAACATCTGCAAATTTACAGTTGGTTTTCACATAAATGTATCTGTGACTGACTTTTTGTTGCTTAATAATCTAGTAATACCTAATGGATTATTACCTATTACATTTCCCCTATTTTACACACCTGCCAACCCAGTCCAGCGCCAGGCCTTCAGCTCCTGCTAGATTGCTGCTCACCAGCGTCACCCTGTCGCTCCCATCGAAACGCATCCTCTCAATCTTTCCTGCCCCTGCATCCAGCCAGTACAGCCTCTTCTCATAGCGATCAAATTCTAACGCCACCGCATTGGTCAGGCCCTGCAGGACTATACTTAAATGTGACCCGTCGGTGGTCAAATTGCGGATGTAGTAGCGATTACTGTACAAGAGGTACGGGGCGATGCCGCTGTTCTGACGACAGGTGCGTCCATCCTGTTCGCGGATGTACCCCGGGGCGCATTTGCAGTGGTACGAGCCAAAAGTGTTCTCGCAGATCTGGCTGCAGACGGCGGGTGTGCTGAGGCACTCATTGAGGTCCTCGCAGGCTTTGCCATCTGGCATGAGTTGGTAGCCTGGGTGGCAGGAGCAGTAATAACTGGTGAGGGTGTCAGTGCAGATTTGGGCACACTTGTGTACCGCTGGGTCGAGACACTCATTAATTCCTGAGGAGTATAAGATTTGAAAGGGCATTTATTACAAGCAGCAGAAAAGTAGGTAAGAAATGTGTGGATTTATTATTATGTGGTTTTTGCCATTCATAAATCACATAAAAATGCACCACAATTTCTCATTTCCCATTTCTGGTTGCCTCTTACCGCAGCCTTTTTCATCGCTGTTGTCCTCACAGTCCTTCTGTCCATTGCACACCTTATTTGAATCGATGCACTCGCCTGACTTGCACATGTACTGCTGAGGAGCGCACGTGGGCTGGGGCGTGGTGCACAAGCTGTCCGCCTCATCCGAACCATCCAAACAGTCACTCTCCCCGTCGCAAACGTAGAAACCGTAGATGCAGGCTCCGTTACTGCAGGTGAACTGGTTGCTGGTACATGTGTCGTAAGTACAGCCCAACTCATCGCTGCTGTCTCCACAGTCGTTCACGCGATCACAGCTATGGAAGAGTAGAGATTCATTATTTGCCTATAAGACAATTTGTTTCCGGACCAGTAGATCCATCTCTGCTTTTATTCAGTTACACTCATCACACTTACTGGAAGGGGATGAGGATGCAAAGCCCATTGGAACAGGCAAACTCGTTCATGTGGCAGGTCCGGTTGGGGCAGTTCTGGAGCTCATCTGCTGCATTTGCACAGTCTTTCTCCCCATCACACACGAAGCTTAAAGGCACGCAGCGTGGGTGTCCGGGGTGCCAGGTTGGACAGGTGAACTGGTCAGAACTACAGGTTCGTTGGCCTGCAGGTGCATGATGAAAACGTGTCAAAATATCGAGTGGAATCTTTCGAGCTTTGAACACCTCACACAAATTAAGCACACGCAGCCTAACGCTGCATGACTAAATTTCTAACTGGTATCTCACCACACTGCAGCTCAGGAGCCTCATCACTGTTGTCCCAGCAGTCATTGTTGCCATCACACACCAGTGACTCAGGGATGCAGTTCCCGTTGGTACAAGAGAACTGGCCTGGACTGCATGTTCTGATTATAGTTTCTGCATAGCAACAAAGAAACAGCAATCCTCACGTTTGAAAAGAAACAGTAACAAATGTGTCCCCCTTATACAAAACATGAGTCACTAAGCAAAAGTCTTTCAGTTTAAGCTGTACCTATCAGCTGCGCGAATGCCGAGCACTCACCACAAGAGGGAGGTTCATCTGTCCCATCACTGCAGTCTCTGATGGAGTCGCACACCCAAGACTGAGGGACACATTTTCCTCCATCACAACGGAACTGATCTGAAGCGCACGTGCGCCCCGCTGTAACACGACAAAAACAGTTTTGCATAGGTTTAGATCTTTGTTCACGTGCAAAAGCCATTTCTCTCACTGAGTGCACAGCTTACCACAGAAGAGAGGATTCTCATCGCTGTTGTCCCCACAGTTGTTAAAGCCATCACATAAGCTTTCGGGGTAGATGCAAATGTTAGTGCTGTCGCACTTGATCTGGCCCTCGGGACATGTTCGATCAGCTGGAGAGATGTTGGAAAGACACCAGATCAGCTGATATGGACAAGGCCACTGGCAGCCCTTTGACACCACATACTTTTATTATTTATTTAGAAATAAGGAATCATTTCAGGTGTGAGCACAGCCACAATATGGGACTTGAAATGGTTCAATTTTAGCTGCTGGGGAGGAAATGATGGAGAAAACAGTGACTTCAATCAGACAGACTTTAAAGCCCCCCCTGCCCATCTTCTTTGTGCAGTAAGCATCTCATTGTCTATCATGATCAATGCATCACTTAATTAACCAAACAATGACAAGTCTCAATATTACTCACGGCAGTTGATTTCGTCAGACGTGGCGTTGTCTCGACAGTCGTTGTAGCCGTCGCAGACAAAGGCTGCACTGATGCAGCGTCCATTAGCGCAGGTGAACTCAGTAGCGGGGTTACATGTGGGGAAGGGGCAGCTCTGCTCATCACTGTTGTCACCACAGTCATCTGTGTAGTCACAGGTGTAGGTCAGTGGGACGCAGCGCCCATTGTCACAGGTGAAGTCCAAGGCTGAGCAGGTGTGGAAGGCTGGGGAGGGGTTAAGAGGAAGCAACTGTTATAATCGAATAGTAGAATAAGCCTGCAATCATGTGCTAGCAATATAACAAAATCCCAGCAGGAATTTAAAAGGAAAAAACGAAGACTTGTGTGGGAAAATTGCAACTGTATAATGAAAAAAGTCCAGATTTCTCACCACAAACTGTCTCGCGCTCATCACTGTTATCATGGCAGTCATTGTAGCCGTCACACTTCCAACGCGATGAGATGCAGTTGCCATTGAGACAAGTGAACTGATCTTGCTGACAGCGTTTCCCGTTGTCTTCGATACAGTCTTTGCCGTTGTTTGCCAGATACCAGCTCCCCTCATGAGGACATTGGCACTCTGGGCCGACAGGACCTGCAGGTGGAATTATGAAAGATGAAGGGAAATTTAAAAATGCTGGTGAACTATAACTGAGGCAAAGTTCCTTGTATAATTGCGGTCTTTTTCCTGTTGTCTGCTCTACAGCTTTCAGTGACAGTGCATCAAAAAGTCTGCTCTTACCAGAAACACACACATGACTGCAGCCTCCATTGAACTGTTGACAAAAGCTGGAGCAAATCTCCTGCTTAGATTTAGCATAAATGTGGATGTCATTTGGTCGGTACTCCAAATTCTGGGCTATCACTGTGAAGCCAGAGCCATCGTTCTTTCTAGCCCGAAAGACACTTCTTTCGTTCCAGTCGGTCCAGAAGATGTCCTGCTCGTAGACAGTCATAGCAAATGGGTACGAGACACCTTGCAGGATCACTTCTCGGTTTTCACCAGTCAGGGTGGACCGCTCAAGCTTGTCTCTGTAGGAAGAAATGGAAAAAAAGAAAAAAAGAATATCTGCTTCAAATTCTGTCTCTCCTACGTTTTAATTTATACTGGAATAACTGGACATACAATGAGGAGTCAGCCCAGTAAAGCATCCTGTCCTCGTAGTCTATAGTCAGTCCATTGGGTGTTGTGAGGCTGCTGCTGATGATGGCAGTCCGGAAGTTTCCACCCAATGTGGCCCTCTCAATCTTAGCTGGAGAACCCCAATCAGTCCAATATAAGTAACTGGAGGGAACCATCAGACACAGTAATAAGAGGGAGCTCAAGGTTATACTTGATAGTGCACCTTTAATATCTGAAACCCATCTTCAATCCTTGGACATTTCCTTATGAAATATTAGTTTGCTGCTTTTTACCCATAGCACGGATCGACAATGATGCCTCTGGGCCGGTCTGCAGGGGCTATGATGGAGCGGTTCTTCCCATCTACTCCGATCGACTGGACGTTACGTTTATAGTAGTCACTGAAGTAGAGACGCTTGTTGATCCAGTCATACGCCAAACCCTCTGGATCATCCAAATCTAAAGAGTGTTTAGAGGATTGGATTTTAAATAAAATTACAAAAACAAACAGCACAAAAAGAGAGCATGAAGAAAACGACAGAACTCACTTGAGACAATAATGACTGGAGGGCTGGTGACAGATGTTGTGGTGATATAGCCAATCCTGCTCCGACCTATCCCCATAGACTGGGTGAAGAAAATTCGCTTCTCTCTGAAGTCATAATCCAGCGCCATTAAGCCGTAGTCCAAGGTCACTGTTGGATAGGGCACGCTATGATCCGTTGGGTCTAACCTGAGGCTATTCAGCGTGTAGTCTGTGGCGAAAATTAGGAACTCATCTTGTCCATAACCACATGTTACTCCATTACTAAGGAGTGTACCGTGGGCGCAACCACATTTAGGCTTCGCCTCGTCTGGAATGGCAAAGCAGAGCTGCTGGCAGCGTCCGTTGTTTTCATGGCATGGGTTGAAGCCCACCAGGTTGGCAGATGTAGGCTGGACATGTGTGTCAAAGATGGTGACATCCATCAGCTCGTCAAGATTATCTCGGATTACCTGGTACCACCAAAAATTGTTGTCATTGCACAGGCAAAGCACATGTAAAGAATGATCGATAAATGTCCACAACTGGTTCTAACTGCTATCACAAAAATATTTCATCTGTTGCTTGATGTTAGCTCATATTGTTGCTTACAAAATCGACCCTTTTATAACAATTTAGAACTTCCTTAATTTCCTCGACCCTCTGCTATTGCAGCTATAATATTCCTACTGCTGCTCCAATTTGAAGAAAGATTATTTTCTGATTGGACAGCACGGTTCTCACAAGTCAGATTAGACCAGCACTAGAACTATTATCTTAGCTAGTAAACCAAGAATAATCTATTTTGATACGTGGGTAATCCTTAAATTAAGATTTTTTTTCTAGAAAAAAATGTGAATTTAGTTTCCAGATTCTTAAATATGAGGATTTTCTTTTTTCCTAAATTATCATCGGCTAGGATGGCAGCTAAGCACTGACTGTAGGATGCTGCAGCAAAACATTTTCCACTATTTTTTATTTAATTTTGTTCATAAAGGAGCGTGCTATGTAGACAGCATCATCGCAAAGGCTAAAACTGTGTGTTTAATCAGGCAAATTCAATGTTCACCTCTGGCTGGTCGGTATTGGCTGGGTCCTTACTGGCCTGGAAGAGCTTTCCAAGCCTTTTATCCACCCACAGCATGTAGTTTCCAAATATAGCCAGTCCCATTGGAGATGGATACCGGCTTCCATACCGGATAATCTGCCTCTGTGTGCCATCTATGGCCATGCGGGAAATCATATCAAGAACGTCATCTGTCCAGTACAGGAAGTCATTAGTGTAATCAACTGTTAGGCCACGAGGCGATGCCAGGCTCTCCGATGCCAGCACTGTGCGATTTGTGCCATCCAGCAGGGCCCGCTCAATCTTTGGCACCTGGCCATCATCGGTCCAAAAGAGGTAGCGGAGTTTGGGGCTGACAGCCACATCCCGGGGCTGGTCCTCAGAGGACTTAACGAGAATCGTTCGGAAGGTGGTGTTGATGGCCATCACCTCCAGGTAGGTTTCAGTGTTATGAGCATTGGTGAAATACAAGTTATCTAAAAAAGTCAAGAGAGAAATTCTACATTATTTTTGTAGAGTTTTTACATTTTATGCTAGTGAAGGTGGATGAATTAAATGGTTGGTGGATGGTAGATCTGCCACATACTTGCAATCCAGTCAACAGCCAGGCCGTGAATGCCTCTTGTGCCAACGCCTGAAGGGAGGACTCTGGTGTAATGCCCTCCATCGGTTCTGGCCTTGAAAATGCCCCTGTACGAGGAGTAGGTGCCGTTCTCAGTCCAGTATGCATAACCAGATTCAATATGGGCGTCCAGCTTGTTATGAACGGTATAAGATGCTGAGAAAAATATCAGAGACCACCTTGGATTAATGTAAAATTGATAATTATAACCTGTGCTACATGATATAAAACAGGCTTGAACTTCATAATTCAAAACAATAAAAACCCAACATACATCCGCCAACAGGCACCATAGCTTCAGAGTGGTCAGAGCTGTTTATGTGGAAGCCACGGATATACGTGCGGGTGGAGACAATGGCAATAGATTCATACTGTTCGCAGCGGGAACCATCTGAAGATGGGTTAAACCCTGTGGTGCAGGCGCAGGTCTTCTGATCATCGGGTTTGGGCAGACAGAGGTGCGGGCAGCCCCCGTTGTTGGAGCTGCAGGCATTGGTGGTTCCACCTGAGCCTGAGATGGAAGAGACAGAGTGGTGATTTTTGTGCAATGCAGAATCAGTGATTTTTGAACAGGAGAAAATCTTTGCATGAAAACGGCAACAAGCCGAAGATCAGACACCTCTGGATTTATCTGAAAATTCACGTACTGTCTCTTGCGTGCACTTTGAGACCATGCAGGCCAGTAATGCCGCTTCTCATCACCACCATATTGGCACCATTGTCCTTGTCCACCCTCTCAATGACCTCAAAGTCCAGGTCAGTGTAGTAGAGGTGGTTCTGGTAGATAGCCAGCCCCCATGGGTGGGACAGGCCACTGACCACCGTCACACGGCTTTGTCCATCCATAGTGCCACACTCAATCTGGGGAAATAAGAAATATTAAAGTAAGTGATTACATTTTTGGCTAAAGGCTACATGTTGAACAGGTAACCTGTACACACCACCCCTGTGCCAGCCACACCCCAGTACAGTTTCAAGGTGGAGATGTCAGCAGTAATAAATCCTATTCTGGCCATGTTGCCTGTGTAGAGGTTCCTGAGGTTGCCTCCATCCATGTCAGCGCTGCCAACCTTTGGAGGAACTGTGCTGTCTGAGCCCTTGTCTGTCCAGAACAACTTTCTGCAGAGGGAAAGTTTCAATGTGAGAAGTGATGAGATCTCAGTGAGCCATTCCACCACATATTATATGCATCACAGGAAACAAAAATGAGATGCTCTTAAGCCCTCTTAATTTTAAATTGCACGATAGCCGTTCAAATAATTAATGGTAGTAAAGGCTTTGTCTGTTGTGTCCTTCCAACGCCAACTAAAAAGCATTGATCACTGTCATTAAAAACAAATGAGTAAGGAAGAATACATTTATTTAAATTGACACTGATTTGTTCAAGTCATTATTCTAGTCATGCCACTGAAAGACAAAAATGTAGTTTTGTTTTTTTTTTGAACACATGCTTTACCCTCGGGCTGGATCCAAAACAATTCCAATGGGCTCTCCTGCTCCTTCTGGTTTGCCGTTAGAGGTGATAAGGGTCTTCCTGTAATGCTCACTTCCATCAACACGGATAACCTAAGCAAGAGATTTGTTTAATTTACTTTGATGCGGACAAAGGAAAAAAAAAAAAGTTGAATGCCCTTAAGTAGTAAATGATAAATACTAAAAAAGCACAAAAAACATAATCTGCAGGTTAACTGAACAAAGGTTTAACAGTAAAAAGGGGAAAACCTGAAATCTGTTCATTGCAGTTTGCTCTAATAATTTGGTAAATTGAACTTCTTTATGGGCCAAACCTTCAGTACTGTACTGTACACAATTTACATAAATGGAGTCAATGCTGCGCAAAAAATAAACTAAATTTAAAAAGTAGTCCATAAAAAAAATCTTTAATAAACGACTGAGAGTGATTGTGCTATAACAGAAAAAAGGAAAGGAGTATATTTAAACACAGCATCATAACATCATCTGTAATTAACCCTTTAAAAGACCGTTGTCTTTTAATGTCTTATAATTCACACAGCATTTATCACCCGAGCCTCAGTTCTGCAGTATCTCATGAGTGATTAATGATCAAATGACTGTATGAATGTATCAAACTGTGCTTACTTCAATGCTTTTAGCAGTGGGGTTGGTGTAATACATTATTCGGCTTAACCAGTCAAAAGCCAGACCAGACGGTGAGCCCATGAAAGCAGCCGGAGCAAACTGAGTCCTGTTTGTCCCGTCGCTTTTCACTCTCCAAATTGAACCCTAACATCAGAGCAAAACAAGAGACAATTAATTAAAAAAGAAATTAAGCTTCAAATGTGACGATACTGTTCTCGCTTTTCTTCTCTTCTACACATTCAGGTTTAACATGAAATACAATTCACGCTTGATATAATTAATTGACTCTAATAAGATATTTTAATTCAAATCTATACTTTTTCATACTAGAATTCACTACATGTCATAAAACAGCCTCCCTTCTTCAATTTAAGACCTCCACTCACAGTGCTCTGCACCCAGTAGACAAACTGCTCCTGATCATCAAAGTCAATGTCCCGCCCCTGGCTGATGCCAGACACTGGGGTCATTGCATTGTTGGAAGGGTCTGTGGGATCGAGGGGAATGCCAAAAATCACCGTATCCCTGACCACCATTAAGAAGGGAGTGTCATCTAGAGAGGAACGGAGGGAAGTACAAAGTGGTGCAAAGTTGTAAGAGAGTAAAAAGTGTATTTGTTCAGCAAATAATCTGAATTACAAGTAAAAAAAAAAAAAAATAGGGAATAGGGACAGGGAAATGTGTAAAAACAAAATTACCTTTAATACAGGTGCGTTTGTCAGTATCCAGCTTCCAGCCTGACTGACAGTGGCAGGTGTAGTATCTGGGTCTCAGTGTTGACAGCAGGCACAGCTGAGTGCACAGGTGTTCACTGCACGGGTTGATGGCTAAACACAAAACCAAAGAGTCACTTTCAACCTTTAAATGACATTCGTCAGACTGTTACATTTGTAACATTAAAGCACGAATTCGGTGAACAAACAGATGACAAATTAAAGGAAGAAACGGAACCTTTCGCCCTCGCAGTGAGGGGATCCGGCCCCCACAGTCAGCAGTACTCAACCAAACTGAACACCTGATTGTGGATTGGATGTGTTGTACATCATTATCAAAACACAAAATGAGGGAATATCTTTTGGAAGAACGGAATTCCATCCACCAGAAGAGTTCAGGAGACAAAGCCAAGTTTCAATGAAGGTTTCTGGTGACCAGAATGTACATTTTTCCTTTAATTTGTCATCTGAAAGCAGTACAATACAGACATAACATGCTTTGCAATACTTACTGTGCATCAACACATATTAATAGACTTTCCAAAGCTACAAGTATCCAAGTAAGATTTGATATTTATTTGAAAGCTACCTGCGGGCTGTTTGATAGGATGATCCATAACGATGCCCATGGGCTGGTACACGTTGTTCATCAGAGTGGTGATGTTGCCACCGTGGAACTTGTTAGTACTCATCACCTTGCTGGTATAGTGCTCTGACCAGTAGATTTTGTCCTCGAAGATGGTTATGCTATAAGGGTGCTGGAGAACCTGGTGTGGATTGGACACACAAGGGACACAAACGTAATTATGTGAAAAAGTTTATATTCTACATACAAGACTCATCGTATGTCGGGAAAAGAAGAAAGATATAAATATTTCCTCTTTTTACCTAAAAAACAGGAAAACTAAACTTACCAGGTCACTTGCCATAACTTGATATCGGTTGTTGCCGTCATAGTCGCAATAGTCAATATATCTGAGGTAGGCGTCTGCAAAGTAGACCCTGCGTGTGGTGTAGTCCAGGGCCAAGCCATTGGGCCAGTAGAGCTTAGTGCTGACAATGACTCGTCTCATGGCTCCATCCATGCTGGCCTGCTCAATCCTGGGGTTCTGACCCCAGTCTGACCAGAACATCAGGTTAGTACTGGGAGGAATGAGAGTGACACAGAGAGGTCAAAGGTGCTAACTATAAAATGAAACAATGTAATACCGATATAAAATCCCTGTAATATGACTGTACTTACTGGTTACGGGGGTCTAAAGCCAATCCGCGGGGTCTGGTAATATTTTTACTTAAGAGGACCTTCCGGAAGCGACCATCCAGAGTGGACACTTCAATGTTTTCCATGACAGAGTCCGTCCAATACAGATTCCGACCGACCCAGTCCACAGCGATACTCTCTGGTTCCATCAGACCTGTGGAGAACACCTAAAACAACAGGGACACGCTGAACACTCACAAAATTTAACAGTTCAATTTAATATTCAGATTAGAAGGGGAAAAGCTCGTTTTGTGGTAATGCATACAGTATGTGCGGCCATTTATCGTACCTCTTGTCTGCCAGTGCCATTCTTGTAGGCGCACCATATCTTCTTCTGTGAGGAATCAGCCCAGTAAATTTTGGAAGTGATGCTGTCGAAGTCTACAGCCACAATGTTTGAACCGCTGACCACTGGACTCATCTGGGGTGGTCTTATGTTGATCCGGTTAGCAATGATCTGGCTACGCTTGGCAACCAAAAGTACAGCTGAAATTGGGTCTAAAGGCAGAAAAAGAGCTTGTTAGCTACTGAAAGAGTTGTATTGTCTTTATCTGGTATTTCATCAATTTAGCATTCTTCCTTTGCAGCTTTACTAGTATTGGTACTGCATTGCTTGCTACTTACCCATAGCTTTGCAGGTGCGTCCATCAGGCTCTAGGAGGTAGCCATCTGAACAGTGGCACCTGAAGCTTCCCCTCTCGTTGTAGCACTGCTGGCTGCAGAAACCGGGAATCAGACACTCGTTGATGTCATCGCAGGTCTTGGAGTCGTTGAGGAGCTGATATCCTGGCTGACAGGTGCACTCAGCCCCAAATGGTCCTTGAATGCAACCGTCGCTGCAGCCCCCGTTGTTGAGTGAACAGTCATCTTGGTCTACATGAAAGTACATGACAGTGAGTTAGCAATATAACGCATTCGTGTACATTAAACTGCACTATATTTGTCTTGCTGTCTTACTTTATTATTACCCTTAATTCATTTTTTGTTACTGTCTATCTTGAGGTTTAAGTATTATATATAATGCATTCAACTCACTGCAGATAGGTGACTCATCTGCTCCATTAGGACAGTCCCTTTGGCCATCGCACACCTTGACCAGGTCAATGCACACCTGGCTGGTGGGGCACTGCCACTGTCCAGAACGACAAGTAAATGGAGGGGTGGGGCAGTTCAGTTCATCACTCATGTCGCGACAGTCGTTGTCACCGTCACACAACCAGCTCATTGGGATGCATATCTTGTTGGCGCACTGGAACTGGTAGGCACTGCAGGTGACAGGCGGACAGGAGTTGTGTTCATCGGATCCATCCTCACAATCCGAGTGGCCGTCACACTCCCACTCATCTGGTATGCAGAAACCATCGGTCTGGCACTGGAACTCATCGTTGTGGCAGAGGCCTGGGCCTCGAGTGGCTGGAGGTGTCGGAAAAATCAAAAAAAAAAAATTAAACTTCAGTTGAGCAGAGGGTGGAATTCTGAACATCACTTGTTAACACTGTTTACAACCAGTCTGATTATAGAAAACATTAATCTGGGCAGGTGACATACGACAGCCTTGTTCATCAGAATGGTCTCTGCAGTCAAACGCTCCATCACACCGATAGCTCGAATGGACACACTGGTCCCCACTGGCACATGCAAACTCATAGGAGGCACAGGAAAACTCTTAAAGTGCAAAGGAGAAAACATGGAAAAGATGAGCAAACAGAAAAAATAAAAACTTCCTCTGCACAGCGAGGATGTTGCTCCATGGAGGCTATTAATTCTAAAATTTGGATGCGTTTGGATACGTACCGCAATCTTTTTCATCCGAGCCATCCAAGCAGTCCTGGTCTCCATCGCACACATAGAAGCTACTGATACAGCGATGATCAGGGCACAAGAAGTAGTTGGGAAGGCATGTAGTGATGGTTGAATCTGACAATCGCAATCACAGCTCATTTATTAGTCTTTTTGAAACAGATGTGAAACATGATAGTTGCGTGTGCAACAATTCCTGAAGAGGTATAAAATCTGGACTAACCGCAGTTGTGTTCGTCAGAGCCGTCACCGCAGTCATTGTCACCGTCACACACCCATACTGTGGAGACACATCTATTGTTGTTGCAGGTGAAGTAGCCGGCCGGGCAGCTGGTGGGGAGACTGGTGGGGCAGTTCATTTCATCGGAGCCGTCTCCGCAGTCGTCCATGCCGTCACAGCGCCAACTGGAATAGATGCAGTGCTTGTTGTTGCAGGTGAAGGCTCGCGGAGAGCAGGTCGCTCCTGAGAAAGAGTTTGATTAATTCAAACAAAATGTTGCACAAGTATCTCTTTACACATCTCCACAACATGCACATTTTCCTTTTTCATTCACCTGCATCAGTGCAGTTGGCCTCATCAGTCTGATCCACACAATCAGCAATCCCATCACAGAGGAAAGAGTTGGGCTTGCAACGGCCTTCATCGCACTCAAAGGAGTAGTCGCCGCAGTTGTTGTCGGGTGGGGGGACAGAATCGTCCTTGATGCAGTCCCTCTGATTTGATTGAAGTTTCATACCGTACGGACAGCCACACACTCGACCGAAGGAGGGAGTTGGAAAACAGAAGTGGCTGCAGTGTCCATTTGGCGACGTGTTACATTGGCTTTTGAAGGCTGTGAGAAAGATAACAAAGTCCTCAATGGGTTAGAGATCATTCTCTCCCTACTAGTCAAATAACTGAGGTCCTGGTCTTACGGCACCAAACCTGTCTTCTTCTTAGCACCTTGCAGACTCTATTGTATTCCTTTGAGTGAACTTACTGCTGTGGATGTCAGCTGTATATGCCTTGATATTCATGATGCCGGTGATTCCTTGTCTGATCACAATGTTTCCGCCTCCGTCCCTCTTCCTCATCTCAAATATACCTCCGGTCCTTGTATCAGACACATATAGGTAATCTGCAAGATAGATCAGCATTTTGAGTTACAATCAGCCGTGTGTGTGTGTGTATGCAGAAAAACAGTCCAATTAAATACACTTTGAATAATACTGTGAATGTGTGTGCAGTGGAATTCACCTGAAAAAACGGTCAAAGAGTAGGGTTGAGTGATCTGACCGATGTTGGTGAATGTCTGTCTGTCACCTCCTTGAATATTAACGTGACCAATCTGAACCAGGAGGGCATCGACCCAGTACAGCCTGTTATTCCTGTTAAAGAGAAAGTCACAAAGGAGGTATACATTATATTATTCCTTAAATGAAGCCAAGTGGGTATTCACATAAATCACACAGCTGACCACTGTACTTACATGTAGTCAACAGCAAGCCCATACGGCCATCCCAGTGTCGTGTTGACCAGAGGAACAGCATTGCTGCCATCAGTGTAGCTTCTCATTATAACCGCTGGACGATACCAGTCAGACCAGAACAAGTAGCTGTGGATTAACGTTCAGTTGGACAAATGCTTGTTTAGTCTCATTAACACATAAAATAAAATCAGTTTTTATCCTGAATACAAAGGGTATCACATGATATTTAGGTATGGTTTGTTGTGCACTGTGGTGGCTGTGGAAGTGCTGTGTACTGTGGGGAATGTGACTCGTGTGAAAGTGAAAGTAAGACCAGAAAAACGCTGTATAAATGCTGTACAGGCTGAAACCTGCTCAGGCAAACCGTTTCTCAGGAGTTATTTGTGGTAAATGTGACAGCTCACCCAGCACTAGGATGCACTGCAATTCCCTTCGGGTTCTTTAGTCCTGTCACAATGTCTCGTCTGGACTTGTCTGTGACTCTGACGGCCACTATTGACTTGTAGGTGCTTGTGGTCCAAAACAAAACTTTCGAGGTCCAGTCGTAAGCCATGGCATCCACTGTTCCCACTCTGTAGCCTGTCAAAATCTGCTGAACTGAGATTGCATTATTATAATAAAATTAGGTGAGACCCACGCGATTAATGAAAAAACTTAATTTGTTGCACACTGTAACACTAGCAAATGTTAAGTTGTTAATTTCAGCGCCCTTTAATGCAACTTTATTGCCCAAGTCTAGCAAAAACTGACCAGTGCCGTTGAGGTTCGACTTATAGATGAGGCCTGCGGACCTGTCGTTGTAGAAAATAGCCCCCTCATTGCCGTCAAACTCCACTGCAGAGCCAGAAAAAGATGCCCCGAGACCGGTGAGGGGCAGAGTGACGTCCTCCTGCGTGGAGAAGTTCAGCGGGATACCTCGCACTGCCAGTGAGGAGGCCACCAACAAGTAGTTCTTCAGCTCTGCACAAAAAGTGGGTGCCAGCGCTTACTAACACAAAATCATGCTGTTTAAATGATGGATCTATAAACTCTGCCAACAGAGATGGAGATGAGAAATTCCCACCTTCAGCCTGCCTGAAATGATTGCAGTTTTAAAACTTTGTAAATGGCAAAGCACAACATATGAAACACTTCAAAGTGAGTTACAGCAGGGTAAGGTCATTTGGTACTTTAGAGAAACTCACTGATGCAGGTCCGATGGTCAGATTGGAGGTCGTAACCATGGCGACACTTACAGCGGAAGCCCAAACCATCATTGCTACTGCGATGACTTAATACACAGATTTGCTCACAGCCACCATTGTTCCTACCACAGGGGTTCATCACTGCAACACAAGACAGATGTCATCATTTTATGACATCACTGTCACCGCTCGGTTCATGATATCTGGAGATTCATTGTTGCTTTTAAGGCAATTTGAACACCACAAAGTAAGTGGCATCTGGTTACATTATATCTCCAGACATCTCTAAAGCTGTTATCCCCCAAGCTGGGGGTCCGCTCAGAGGGAATCTCCTTACCCATAGGTTGCAGGACAGGGTGTGAGACGACAACATGGCCTGGCCGGTTTGCAGCACGGTAGAGGAGGGTTGGGTTGCTGCCGTTGAACCGATTTGTTCTGATCACACCCATCTTGGTCCAGTCAGTGAAGAATACGTGGTTTTCAAATACAGCAGTTCCAAAAGGATGCGGCGCCTGTGTTCCACCATTGAGGACTAGCTTCCTATGTGAAACAAGCACGCCTTAGAAAGAACATCAAGGAGAGTACGGCAGAAGGGTGTCAACAACTTTATTAGTGCAACCGTTACCTGTCCAAACCACTGTATGTGACAGTCTCCACTGTGTCAAAGTGGCTGTCAGACCAGTAGACCCTCTTGGTGATAATATCAAGGGTAATTCCTGTTGGAGTGCCGAGCCTGTTCTTTACCAACGCCATACGATTGCTGCCATCCATGAAGGCACGTTCGAGCTTAGCCTGTGCGTTGCTGTCACCCATGTCTGTGAAGAACATGTAGCTGCAAACACACAAACAGAAAGCACTCGTGTAAAGGGTGGAAGTTCTTAAACAGAATTCAATCTTGCAGAATTGCCACAGTCCTATTATTTACCTACGAATTATCTTTACCTAAAAATGCAAATAATTTAAAAGTGAATAGTCAAGCCAATTAAAATTTATGGTATTAAACATTGTTTTTACACTCTTACAGAACATTAAGAAAACCGGATGTTATTTATTTAAACTCACCCTACTGTTGGGTCTAGGGCGAGGCCATGAGGAGCCTGCAGGTTTTCAGCCACCAATGTTACCCGATTTCCCCCATCGAAGTCACACACGTCAATGCGCTCCACCCTGGCCTCCAGCACGTAGAGTTTGAGGTTGACCCAGTCCACAGCAAGATTCTGGACACTCTGAACTGAGTCATTCAGAATCGCCTTAATGTTACCCCCGTTATAGTTGGCAGAATAAACCTGGCAAAAGAATGTTTTGTATGAATGGTTGTTGCTTAAAAATAATAATAATTTGAATAATAATAAAAACATCATCAGACATGAAACCAAACTGACTTTTTTGGTGTAAGTGTCACTCCAGAAGACTTTGTCACTGCGCCAGTTGTAGGCGAGTCCCACAGCAGGACCTTTGCCCTGCGATGGCACCAGAGTCCTGACAAAGCGCCCGTGCAGATCTGCCATCATCACATCGCCCCCATTGGTGAAAATGAGCTGCGGCAGCCCAGCTGAAAAACACAAATAACAGACACTAGTAGAAAAATTTTCAAATGACATTTGATAGAATTACATAATGTTACATAAATGAACAAAACAAAGGAAAAAAGAATATTTGTATAAATTTTCACTCAGCTGGACTGTGAAGAAGATGTAGTCTTCTTAATTTAATCATGTGAGCTTTTAAACACCAAAAACATACGCAGGTACTGTGATGTGTGCACTTTCTGTACCTGATACATTGGCTTTGCAGACATGACCTTGCTCCAAGAAGTATCCATCAGCACAGCTACAGTGGTGTGTGCCAGGGCGATCCTCACACAGCTGGTCACAGATCCCCCAGATCTGGCAGTCATTATAATCTGGGCAACAGAACAAACAGCCATGTTTTGCGTGAAGAACATTATGGTGAGGGTCAATACAAGTGATCTGCAACTAGAACATCCACACTTTTTAAGCTTCCAAAACTGTGTGCTGTCAGTGTCTGATTTCAGCATGCAGAGATTGTGTTTTCAGAAAATACATTTTAAAAAGCGCTCACCTTCACAGGAACGGGTGTCATTGGCTACAATGTAGCCATCGGGGCAGTAGCATGCACCACCCTGAGGGGATGGGTGGCAGTGGAACTCACAGCTCAAGGCTGAGCAGCGTTCCAGACCTGTGAGTAAATATACAAATTAACATTGCGGACAAATCTAGATTATAGTTAAAGGTTTTAAATGAATCATATTCCGAGAAGCCCGCGTGCTGGAACATCATCAGCATCATAATAAGTTTTATGGGCCTGAAAATGACCTGTAAAAAGTTAATATTAAGCCAGATGTATGTGTGAAGGCAGTGATAAGGAATGCAAAAGTGATGATTATACTATCTTAGCAGCTGACACCTGGGAAACATTTATGATTACTCAACACCATATCTAAAACCCTTACCCCTAAACTTACAAATTACACTAAAGTACTGGAAATGTAAGTCATTCTACACTCGACAAGATCTCGATCACTTCAGTTCCCTCTGAGTCTTCTCATTTTTTCGCACCGTAAAGCAGGAACGACAGCATTCTCGGTGTGGGACTCATATGTGCGTGTTTCTCAAATCCATGTGTAAGAACGCATACGTGAGACTTACTGCAGGTTTGCTGTGCAGTGGTGTTGGTCTCATCTGTGCCTCCGGGACAGTCAGGATTTCCATCACACACTTTCCCCACTGGTATGCACATGGTCGAGCCGGGGCATCCCCACTCACCAGGGTAACAGTCTCGGGAGTTACTATCTAAAAAAAAATATCGGAAGACTTGTGATTATAATTATAAACATAAAAATATGGAAACAGGCTTTGATTTGAAAGTTAATAACAATGTTATAAATCAGTCAGTCAGGTTTTCTCACCACATCCTTTCTCATCGCTGTAATCTCCACAGTCATTGAACTTGTCGCACACCCACTGCTGAGGAATGCAACGACCACTGGAGCAAGTGAACTGGTTGCCACTGCAGCTCTGGTAATCTGCACAATGAGTAGATTAAATGGTAGTGTGTGTGTTTACTGACCATAACTTATAAAGTAAAAGGGCTTCATAACTAGCCAGTCTCATTCATCCTTACCACAGCCTTGCTCATCACTGCCATCCCCACAGTCGTCCCAGTGGTCACACACAAATGACAGTGGAATACAGAAGCCATTTGCACATTGGAACTGGTGGATGGGACAATGCTTATTTGCTGAAGATAAAACAGAGACTGAATTTACAAGAGGCCCAGTAATATGTTAATTATTAAAATGACTTATGACTCACAAAACTAAAGTAGCAAGTGAATAGGTCTCATTTTGGTTTATCAAAATCACGAGGAGTCCAAGCTTATAAAGATCCAGAGGTCCAAAGGTTGAGGCTTTATTGCCTTCAACCACCATAGACTCCTAAATTATAATAATGCATAGCTAGGCTATCATTAACTGTAGGCAAAATTAAATTAAAATGGCTATTTGGTATTTTTATACAACAAGATAATACAAATAAAATGTGACTAATAACACATGAGCTATTTGAAAATCTGATTAAGTAGAAAAAGCATAATTATAAATAATTTTAGATAAATTAACCCAATAGAAAAGTGTTTAATTTTAAAGTCTCAGACAAGAATATGGAAGCTTGTTTCCAAAATGAGAAATGCTTTCTACTCACTGCAGTTGTATTCATCAGAACCATCTCTGCAGTCCTGCTGCCCATTGCAGTGCTGTGAGTTGTTGTAACAGGCCCCATTGTCACAGGTCTTATCGGGGCAGCGCGGATAGTCTGCAAACAACAAACTTATTTCAGTGCCAGCAGAATGCTTCCTTTATTGGGTCTCATGGCCAGTTACACCTAGATGTAAGTCTTACTGCAGTTTTTCTCATCAGAGTTGTCCACGCAGTCCTTTACATGGTCGCATCGGTACTTGCTGGGGATACACTGACCCTCCTGGCAGGTGAACTGGTCTGGGCTACAGGTCCGTCCACCTGAAGCAAAAACATGGAGCTGGGCTTGTTTCAAAATGCCACTTAGATTTCTAATAGGGAGTGTATTACCATTATATAAATATTTCTTTGTTCCAGAATTCTTCGTCACACTTTTCCTAAATCAGTTGCAAAATTCACTTTTATTCCTTTCTTATTGTTTCTGTTGCTTTTTAAAATTTCACAAATCAATTATTAACGTCTTCATTACTGCACACAAGCAGACATGTTTGTGCTTTCTGATGTTCTTAAGGCTTCTGACTGAGATGGTCCCAGTTTTCAGAGAAATTATGCATTCTCTGTTCCTCGAGAGCACATTCAAACATTCATTCGGCGTACCGCAGGTTCTTTGTTCATCCGAGCCATCGATGCAGTCTTCCTCCCCGTCGCAGACAAATCCCGATGGGACGCATTCGCCGCTTGTCACACATTTAAATTCCTGTGAGGTGCACGATGGAGGTGCTGCCACAAAGAAGCAAAACAGCTGAATAAGCTACAAAAAATATAAGTTATAGAGCTCATGCTTGGCTTCATGTTTCTTTGCAACACGTCACTTTGTTTTATTTTTTCATATTATTTCATGACGCATTCTTAAAAGAGTGTTTTTTTTTCTATTTGTGATGCTTACGACAGTTCAGCTCGTCTGAGTCGTCTGTGCAGTCTTTAGTTCCATCACACCTCCAGTCTATGTCAATGCATTGTCCATTGGTACACTGAAACTGATCGCTTCCACAACTTCCTGCAGAGAAAATATGCAAAGACCAAATTTTGTCATGGCCCGTGCGTGCAGTTATCTCGCACAGTTTTTGTTAGAAATCATTTGCAAGATATACATATAAAAATACACTGACTGATAGTTGATTGCCTGATGCCCACGTTGCCTAAGTTAAAGAAAAAGTGTTTTATAGTTTCCTTGACAAATGAGTTACTGTGTTTACAACAGCTGCTTCCTCTGTGTGCAGCTTCTGAACCTTAAACATGTGAGTCGGCCTTTTAAAGGCAGTTAACTCTCCACCTCAGCAGTCCAAATTATGACCCAGGAGGTTACGAGACCATCATTTCAAACCGATTATCGAAGTTTAATTGAGCACAGTAATAACTTACTCTGCATACTTAGCAGAAATGCTGGCAGTTACTGTAATCCTGCATTTAAAAAAAATACATTTAGTTAATTTATTTTGTTTTGATTTCAGTTTGGTTTTAGTTTAGAATGAGTTTGTTTTCTTATTTTTTGAGCGGTGGCGTGGTGGTCAGCACTGTTGCCTCACAGCTCGAAGGTCTGGGTTCAAATCCACCTTGGCCCGGGCCTTTCTGTGTGGAGTTTGCATGCTCTCCTGTGTGGGTTTTCTCCGGGTACTCCGGTTTCCTCCCACAGTCCAAAGACATGCAATTACTGGGGTTAGGTTAATTGGTGATTCTAAATTGCCCATAGGTGTGAATGGTTGTCTGTCTCTCTGTGTTAGCCCTGCGACCTGTACAGGGTGTACCCTGCCTCTCGCCCTATGACAGCTGGGATAGGCTCCAGCCCCCCTGCGACCCTGAACAGGATAAGAGGATGGATGGTTAAGGTTTAGCTTTTCTTTTCAGTTTCAGGCCGTTTCAGTGAGCAGAAACACAAAAAATTGGAATGCGGTTGACTGACAGTCATGCAGACAATTCAATAAACATAAACATATGCACAAATGTCATTTATACTTATTCTGTTAAATTATTTTAACTAAATTAGAACAAACTGCTAAAGAATGCAGTTTTTGTTTTTAAATATTATTTTAATTTTGTTTTAAGTGTACTTTTTGTTTCAGTTCAGTTAATGTTTTTTTTTAAATCAAATTTTAGTTTTATTTTTATCTAATGGTTACCAGAATTAACTTTATACTTTGTCATTCATAACTCACTTTAAAAAAAAAATTTACATTTTGGTATTTTGGTGAAAAAGCACCGTTATCTTTGGAAAACAGCAAGTATTTTCCCTTCATTTTATTTAGTGCGCTTGAGCATATAATTTACCTAAAAAAAAAAAAGAAGCTTTCTTGAAATGAAGGGTGTACACCTACCTCGAACAAGTTTAATTCCTTGGAACAGCAGCAGAAGAATCAGAAGATGAAGACTTTTATAGTCCATAATTTAAAGCTCTATTTTCTTCTGCAGTGATCGTGTGTATCCCAGTTCTGGCATTAGTTGGACAAAGCGTGAACGCTCATGTTAAATCTGTGCTCCGACCCTCTTAACCCAAAAGAGGTTAAGGAAGAGAATGACTCTGGGCAGGAGATGTATAACCCAGAGCAACCAGCAGAGCAGTGATGTGACATGGAGTAATACAGCTTTTTATGGCTTACTCTTATACATAAACTTCATTTAAGATTAACTTTTACTTGTTGGTATGTTGTCGACATCAGCAAGAAAAAGTAACTACTAAATATTTGTGTGACAATATAAAAATAAAAAACTTGTTGAAGTCAGAGTGACTGGATGCTTTTAAGGAGCTGAAAGTAGTCATTTCTTCATTCATGTACAAAACATCAGGAGTTTGAAAATGTAGTTTTTGATATGATTCATAGCCAGAGTGTTTCTTTTCTTCAGGTCTGATTGTGATTGCAAAGCTCTTTGCTACTCAGTTTTACCCGACTGGCAGGAAGTCAGTCATGAACTTGAAGACAGCCATCATTTTAAGACTGAATGCACAGATATTGTGAAGGTCTTTTCTTCCATAAAGATTAAAAAGAGTCAGGGACCAGAAAACATCTGTGGTCGTCTGCTTAAATCATGTGCCAAAAAACTGTGCCCCACATTTTATTATATTTTTAATAAGTCTTTACAGACTCAGCATGTCCCCAAATGTTGCAAGGATGCTGTAGTCGTCCCTGTTCCAAAGAGTAACCGTCCAAAAACTTTGAATGATTTTAGACCCCTTGCACTGACGTCCATTGTGATGAAATCATTTGAAAATTTTGTGAGGTCTGAAATTTTAAAGAAGAGTGTGACCTGGACCCTCTGCAGTTTGCTTACAGACCACCCTGAGTAGTAGAGAATGCCACAGTAACCTTAGTGAACCTGCTTCTTAAACGTATTGAGGGAAAGGGAACACATGCGAGGCTTTTACTCAT
The DNA here is from genome assembly GCA_034780415.1 of Cichlasoma orientale. Lineage (NCBI taxonomy): Eukaryota > Metazoa > Chordata > Actinopteri > Cichliformes > Cichlidae > Cichlasoma > Cichlasoma orientale. The sequence continues at coordinate 70,088 of JAVDPK010002312.1, forward strand.
TGATTTCTCATCTGCTTTTAATACCATCCAACCCCACATTCTCGCACAGAGGCTTTTAGAACATTTTAATTTAATCTTGTGGGCAGAGCTGGCAAAAGTACTGACATTCTGTACTTAAGTAGAAGTACATGTACTTGTGTTAAAAACTACTCTGGTAAAAGTCGAAGTACTGGTTCAACTTCTTTACTCAAGTAAAAGTAAAGAAGT
>JAVDPK010002312.1:99410-110981 GCA_034780415.1 Cichlasoma orientale
ATTTGACTCAGGTGTGTTGAAGCAGAGACACATCTAAAACCTGCAGGACACCGGCTCTCGAGGCCTGGAAGCGAGCACGTTGATTCTGGTGAAGGAGTCGCTCTCATGACTCAACTAGTGACAACATTCCCTGGCCAATCAGTGGCATGCTGTTCTTCCGCATCACATTTTTGGATCGCCTCGGATCGCTTGGAAAAAATGAAAAGTTGTCAGAAAAATAAATAATCAAGTCAAATACAGATACCTGAAAATTTTACTTGAGTACAGTAACAAAGTATTTTCACTTCTTTATTTCACACCTTTGGTCACATGCATGTTTTAAACTTCATGAAAAAAAGAATCACAAGCAAAATTTCAATTGCATTTTTTTTCATGCCTAAAAAGGAATAGAAAAAAAAAATCTTGACTGAGGTTCTCATAATTCAAGGATACACAGGTTTTTCAGAGCCATCAATATTGTGTGAAGTTGATGTGTTGATGTTACATTCCACTTTGTCAGAACAAAAGCATAAAAAAAATGATTATGCCAGTGTATGTCCATACTAGATAATGTTGTTCCAGAGAGTGTGAGTCACTTGGTGGAAAAGATCTCCACCTTCAGGCAGCAGAGCCTCTTGCACAGCAATATTGTAATAAAAACTTTCATTTACTTGCAGGGATCATGTGACTAGAAACTGGATATACCCATAGATAGTATAAAAGAATAAATATATAAAAGTACCTTTCATACATATGGTTGAAGCTCCATCCACTTCCATGTTTGACATTAAATTCAGAGATATGACTTTGTTTGAATACAATAGTTTTGTTTCTGACAGTCCTCCCACTGTATGTCTAACACTTTACAGACCACCAAAACCTTCATTGTGGAACTTTCAGAGCTATCGTCACTCATTCCTTCCAAATATGACAGGATTTAAATTCCTGGTGATTTTAACCTGCATGCCGATGGATCAGTCTGACTGATTTTTTTTAGACATTTTAAATTGTCTTAGATTTGATAATAACCCATGGTTTACATCAATCGCTGATCTAGGCAAACTTGGCAGTGTCATCAGGAGACGCAGCATGAGTTTCCACAGTTGTGCTGATGATACACAGCTTTATGCTGCTGACGAGTTGAAGCTGTTATAGCTGCAAAGGATGGGCCAACATCATATTAAACCTGTGGACTGAGAATGGGATGTCACTCAAGTTCATATGCATGTGAAGGCAGATGAGCAAATACTTTTGGCAATAGTGGATCTTTAATGAAATACAGTTTTATGATATGATTATTTGTTTTACAGGCAACAAATTTCCTCTTGTGGCTCACATCATACACATTTGTAATACTTTTGAGGCATATTTCTCTTCAGAAAGAAGTGCCCAGCAACAAAAATCACACTTTAACAATTCTGTGGTGAATAAAATAGCCCTGAAATGAGTACAGCTGTTCAGTGTAACAAAGACTCACACTGAGTGCAGTGAATTTGCCTAGGTACACTGGCTGTAAAGGATGACACGTAGGTTTTGCTCATCTGCACGTGGCCAGTAAAACATGGTGTAGAGAAGGATCACATGAACTTTAATTTGCAGACATCCAAGATATGTGATAAGATGATCTTTGTCCAGACAACTCAGTTAATAGGAGTTTGAAAATACTTTTTAAATCAGACCATTACAACTACCTCCTCATCACCACCCATAAAATTATATTATCTTCAAGCTGACCTTGATCACTGTTACAAATCTGAATTAGATCCAAATGCAAGTGGTGTAAGTCTTATGTAACTTTTTCCATTACTATGTATACCTTTGCCAAAACATGGCCTAAAGATAAAAATAGATACAGTGCTGTGCAAAAATCTTGAGCCACTCCTCATTTCTTTTTATTGTGCCAGGAAAATAGGAAATAGAGTTTGTACAATACTTTCAAGTGTGAAAGCCAATGTTTCCCGAGATTAATAAAAATTTGTGATTATGTGCTGATTATAACCGCTCTGAATAGTGAACAGTTATAGCCAGTGGTGAGATTAGTGATATGATCAGTACAGATGATACAGAGTCAGTGTATGGCATGGGAATATGCATGTTTGTCAGCCATACTCATACGGGTAGGAACAGAGGCTTTACGCTGGATCCCCTTCCTGCCCCAACCCACCCCATTTGTCTAGGCTTCGGACTGGCTCCAGGTGGCACACAATGGAGGCACATAAGGGTTAACAGGGTGCTTGAATCATTCATAGGTCAGTGTTAAGTGGCTTAACAAAGAAAAACATTCCTCTGAAAATAGTTAGGTACAAGGACTGGACTGAAAATGAGTGAAAAAGCAGCCAATGTCCAAGGAAACACTTTGAAAGACCTTCAGAAAGCCTGGACTCAAGACTTTTGCACAGTGCTGTATGTTTTAATTAAAGTAAAATAGTTGAAACAAATTTCCATTTGGAAAAATGTTGGTAAATCAATAAATGAATCTGACTAATGCAAGTAGTGATATTACAATAACTGAAATCTTAATAACCAATAATGTTACTGCTTATTTCTTGAGTGAGCCTTGAGTCCTAATGGGTCGGATCCGGGACTGCTTTTAAAGGATTGTCGTCCGTGTTCATACTGTAAATCTTTTCTTGCCAATAAAGATATCCATGCTTTACCAGCATGTTTTTTGGACATGCCGTGACTACAGAGCAATAACAGCAAAATCTCTTGCAAAATCGAAGTCCAAAGTCACCTACAGCTCTCGACACTGTGTCCCCACCCAGCTTGGTGGCCCGCATGACGTATTTCCTGTCCACAATGACAGTGATTAAGAACATGATTTTCATGAAAGGGAGGGAGAGTGATAACAACTTGGGAAATACGCACAGTGCTTGTCATTGTCTTGAAGAACCTTTGACCTTCAAATCAGTGCTTTAAAAGAAACTGACTGGTTTGATTTTTTTTTCAATAGTTAGTAATGCAGCATCACAATTCATGACTCAAGTAATGTCATAGTGATGAGTCACCATGAACATCAGAACAGCTTTATTGCTTCCTGACATGGGGTTACAAATCGGGAAGTCTGATGTGAACAAAAACTGTTCTCAGCAAACTGCAGCCTCCAGAGAAGAGGTTAGAGAAACAAAGGGAACAAAGGATCTCTTTCAGTGTCAGGTGTGTGCTGGAACTCTGACTATACTGTGTTGGTGCCTTTTGGAGCATTTCTTATGCATTTCTATGACAAATGAGTTGCTTGCTGTGTAGTTAATTCTGCTAGCAGGTAGGAATAGCTCTGAACTTTGACTTGAGGCTTCAAAACTGGAGGCCACAAACCCATGGGCGACATCACAGTAGATATGTCAGTCTTTTAATTAAAACAAAACAATGGCTCTCATGTTTGGAGAGCCTGGCTATAACTGCTCTGAATAGTGAGCCAGCGGAGGGACCTAAATTCACCTGTTATTGCTGATATGTTTGTTACACATGACACAGTGTATGGCATTGGGAATTCGCACGTGTTGCACGGGGAGCATGGGAATATATCAACAGGATTATGATTGTCAGTCCAATCGCTGGAAAATGCATCGATAATCTGGCAGCAGAGTCTCTTAGCAAACAATACTTTAATAAAAACATTCATGTCCTTAGAGGAACCACATAGGAGATAGTCAGCTGGATTTACAAACTCACTTCCTTGTTTGCTGAAACCAAAGCTTCTAATGCATTAATTTCTGTGCCAATTTTTTTTTTATATATTGCCCATATCTAAATTTGGTATACATGGACTGCGTAATAGTTGACATTATGCCACCCGAGTCTGAGTAGCTGAAAGCACCCAGTTATATTTATTAGAATACAGTAGCCTGCTGTGATATAGTAATCAGATACTTGTTAGCTGTTTTTAGGTTATTTACCCTTTAAGCATTTTAGCACTGCTCCAACTAATCAATAAGCATTTCAAAGGTACAATATTGGTAAATATTGTGGATTTAAATGCTTCTGAGAGACAAAACCACAAATGTACTAATTTTGTAACAAAAAGTTTTTATTGGCTTCTCTAATCCGTTCATCTCAATAACAGGTACAGCCTGGGAAATCATATCACATGGGATCTAGAACAAATAAGACAAAGGAACGGGGAGGCATCTGCTACAAAATTTGGTATTGAGGTGACAGTCAGAAAAAAAAAGCCATACAAAAATGTCTTTATCATGCATACTGAAGAAAACTCAAAAATAAAACAAAAAAAACAAAACAAAAAAAAGAGAACACACATTTTTAGTGTTTTTGTACATTTTTGTAAACAATATCCTTCTAGAGATCATATCAAAACACATTATGGCAAGTAGCAAAAATAAGGGATATAACATGAGAAAAATGAATGTTCTATGAGGCATCTATAATGCAACACTGCTTGTCGTGGATGTTTTTACAGAAAAAAGAAAAAGAAATACATTTGCATTTTGATGAGTCATTTGCTCTATTATTGTAAACACAGGCAGTGTTAAATGATTATACAATATGTCGAAACTATACTACAAATATTTCCACTACATACATGAAACGCGTGTCCCTGCTTTTTTTTCTTTTCTTTTTTTACGCTTTAGTGATATGAGGTATATTTAGGTCAATCTTTTTGTCTTTTTTTTTTCCCCCCCCTCCAATTCACCCACTCTTTTTCCTCTCCTTTAAAAGCATAGTGTGTGTTTGGAGTGAAGTGGCTGGTCAGTCAGTCTTTGTTCCCTGTGATCTGAGCAGCTTCAAAGTCTCTTGGCTGTGGAGCTCACAGACATAGGAAAAGGAAAAGCGGGGGGGTAGTAACAGCTCACAGGAAATCAACTAAATTAAATATCAACCCTGGCTGCCGGGACAAAATGGCTTTAGCCACGGAAGACAAAGAAGGCCATTGTTTATTCTTGCGAGTGCAGGGCTGCATTTACGGGGAAGGGAGGTGGGCATAACTTTTCTGTTTCTTAACTGTATTACTGAAACAATTCCTTGGAGTTAATACATCAGTGTGTTTTAAGCAAATCATAACAAATGAGAGGGATTGGCTGTAGGTCCGGTGATTACTTGCCTTAAGGAAGAGAAAAAAAAAAAGTCAGTTTGTGGCTAGTGGAAAATAAATAAGAAGTATGCACTCAACATACCCATACGTTTAAAGATATAGGGGTTCCAGCATGTCAGCCCATCTCTCGAAACACTTAAATACAAAGAGGTACTCTCAAAATATTGTATAACAAAAATTATGGCAAATCAATTTTTTACAACACCCGAAAAACCGTAAGAAAAAAAAAAAAAAAACAACACCCCCCGCCCTCCCCTCCCAATCTTCTAGCCTTGAGAAAAGCATCAAAATACATCTAAATGCCCATGGTCATGCCTAGTCAACCCCTTTCAAAGCCCATCAAATAACCCAGCCCTCGCCTCCCTCCCATTTACCCACCCACCACCCCTCCCTCCCACCCAAAACCCATTCACAGTTTTCTCCTCTTAAAATAATATTAATAATCATTAGCATAATAATGACGCATCACATATGCAAATAAAATGGGTTATTGTTGTTTCCGATGATGATTTGTTTTTTTTTTAAAAAAAAAGTGCTCGTTTCATTTCATTGACACAAAGGAACAGCAAGGAGTGGAGTAGAAAAAGTGGTGACTTGTTCAAAAACAGAAATAAAAAAATCACTTCTGCAACAGCACGCTGAAAAGATCACCGACCGGTGTTCACTCTCAAAAACAGACCGCTGGGACGGCGACGCAGAGTTACTTCTACAACCAAACTGCTGCACAGAAGTAGAGGAGTGTACGTTTATACAGGCTCCATCAACCGACACTGAAATCAGTGACGTTCCAACGTCCTCTTCACTTCAGAGTTGTGTGAAAACAATGCACTAATCTCCGCTACAAATCATACTAAGTGATGTACATGTGGCTGTCAAAAATAAAATAAAATAAAAAATGATGTGAATGCCTTCACATTTACAACAGTACCGTAATCTCCACAAAGCTACACGCAGTAGAAACCAAACATGATCATCTATTGTAATTTGTTGTTCTGACAAGTTAAATAAAGCCCCCCCAAAAAATCAAAGCTTTGAAGTATCAAGAATACCTGTAAAACTGTGCTAATTGCATCTCATAATACAAAGTCTTATTACACAATTTTGCCTATTTTCCTGAGTTAATACGTTTCTTGTAACAGACAATATATACTTTTTTGCCTTTTGAATTCTGGGCCTTTCCCTGACACAAATGTTATTATTACTGAAATCATCAACACTATTATTACTTTACAATTGTATGATGATTGATAAAACACAAGGGTACAGAAGAAGAAAAGGAAAAAACAAACAAAAAAAACCATCAAGTTCATAGCTACCCTCTAAATGTTTTAAATTACATTTATATCTACGGTACGTTCATATTTAAAAAAAAAAAATCACTACTCTTCAACAGAAATTAAGCGACTACGTAACAAAAATGAGAATATTTTTTTAAAAATTGCATTTGAGGCCATGGAAGACCCTCCCTGGTCATTTTTGTATTAACATTTAATGGCAGTGTTTAAAAAAACCAAACAGTACAAAAAACCCAACAACTTTGCTACAAGAACAAAATTAGGATGGTGATAGGGACTGTATGAACAGCAACAGAACAGCCCCCCTACTGGATACACCTCGGTTGACCCTTATCTGAAACTTTGGCTTGTCGGGGTTTTTGATCCTGTACTCACTGGCTCACTAACGTCAGCTAACAAACTGGTATACCCTGAGAATTCTGACACTGGAGTCCGTATTCGATGGTCGACCTCTGTCCCAGGATCACTGCCATAGCTCAGAGGGGTCCGACGTCCTGACTTGAATTGGGAGCCAAAGGCTTGGGCGAAGTTCTCAATCTGGTATGTTGTTTCTTTAGGGGGGTTCAGTGGGGACAGGTCTGGGTAGGTGGAGCCATTTGTGGGCGCTGGGCCGCTTCCTCCAGCCTTGGGCTGCTGCCCCTTGGAGCTCTCTGCTGGGGCAGTAAGGTCCTGGGGAGGTAGGTTGAAGGTGCCTGGTGAGTGCTGCTTCTCCAACTGCTCAGTGAGCTCCTGAGATGGAGTCAGCTGCTGGTGGCTCGCAGATTCCAAGCTGAGGTGGTAGCCTGTCTGGGAGGGGGATCCAACGAGCATACCGTAGTGGGATTTGGAGGAGGACGAAGAGGAGGTTGATGAAGGAGCAGCGATGGGCAGCGGGGAGGAGACAGCAGGTGGGTAGCCACAATCCAGTGGCGATGTGGCGTACACGTGTTTGTCAGAGAACAGGGGCCCTGTGGGACTGGAGCTGCTGGAGAGGAGTGGGAAAGGCCCCGTTGCACCGAGGCTGGGGAAGGGTCCGCTATGGCTGGTGCGTTCCAAAGCCTGCAGGAGGAACTTTGAGTACTCGCTCATCACTGCTGTTTTGTCACCACCATTGGGCGAGTCATCCTCCAACTCTGGGGTAACAGGAGCTGCTGGCTGAAGGTCTACATGGTGTGGGTGGTCTGACAGGTCGAAAGTCACATCATGGTGGTGTGTTCCCTCTGGCTTATGGCTATAATGGTCTAGCAGGCTTTGCAGTACCTCATCTGGAATGCCCGACTTGTCATGCTTCAGTTCCAGCGGCGAGGAGTCTAGCATGGCCAGCGTGGGCTCAGGCCCCAGGGAGCCTTGTATTACGCTACTGCCCTGGGATGCCATGTGCAGGGAGCCAGCTCCAAAGTCATTGTTAACTGCATGGAGGTAGCGCCGCTTTTTCACAAACTGCATTGCATCGTCATAGTTGCTGCTGGTGGTGGGCCCCTGCTTGTTGCCCCCGGGTCCCTGGAGTAGACCCATGCCGTCTAGGCCAGAACCCTCCACGTGATCCATGGAGCTGGGCTTCTGACCCAACAGTTTTTGTCCATCAGAACCATCTTCCAGAGAGAGGAGGCCCTTATCAAGTCCCTTGCGGCCAGCCTTTTTAAAGACCAATTTGGGAGTACGTCCTTGCATGGCTTGGTCAGAGCCTGAGGGGTGCTCCATGCTGAAGTCTTGCAGGCCCAGGTCACGGGCCATGCCCCCAGAAGATGAGGCTGCTGCCACTGAGGCATTCTTCTTTCTCCTGCGTTCACTGCCCTCACCATTTTTGGACTTTGCTCTCTTGCGTCCAGAGGTGGTAGAGTTTCCCTGAGTGAGTGAATAGCTGCCCTGGCCTAGCTCTGCTTCACTGAGCTCCAGCATGCTTGGGTCTAGGCCCTTCTTTATGGCTTCTCCACAAGTCCGTTTGTGCTTCAGTAACCGGTCTGTTCTTGAGAAAAACTAAAAGAGAGAAATAGGGGTTTAGTATCCACTGATGGAAAGAAGTAGCAACAAAATCCCCTTCTGAATTTTTAACAGAAAATATACTGCAGAGGTAAACAGTTGTTAATATAGCCACTGAATTTGAACAACTGTGCATATTTCCTGACATCTTGTGTGATACAACTAATCCCATTAAGGCCAGGGTTTAAAAGTGGCTTCAATATAAATGCACACATGCAAATTATAATACATACACAACTCAAAGGATGACTTAAAGCTCAAAGAAATGTGCACAAAACTAAACAGAGAGAGAGACTACAAAGTGCCTACTTGTTGGCAGGTATCGCAGCGATATGGCTTCTCGCCACTGTGTGTCCTTTTGTGCCTCTCCATGTGGTACTTCTGGATAAAGCGCATGTTACACTGGTCGCAACTGAAAGGTTTTTCTCCTGCAAAAGACCGCAGTGACAGCATCAGGGCCTGTGCTACTCCAACAAGTTATTCCATTAAACTATGGATCTAAATGCAAGAACTCACCACTGTGAATCTTCTCGTGCCGCTGGAGCAGGTACTTCTGAATGAAGCTCATGTTACACTGACTGCACCGGAAAGGCCTCTCACCTGTGCAGTCAAGAGTACAACCATCCGCTCATCACATTAATTAAAGCCCAGCCTGTACCATAACTGTGGTCACAATAAAATCTACAATATTTGGTCTGGTGCATAAATACAAGAAACCTGTGTGACTCATGTAGTAACCAGTACAGATTACAATACAATGACTGAGAAGCTGCAATGCATTGTAGATACAAAGTAGCAAAGGCCCTATTACAAAACCACGTGGAAGAGGTGGATTTTCCTTTAAATGGTTTACGAGTTCTAGTTCAAAGAGCTAAGTGAGGAATTCCCAGCAAAGAGAATGATTAAGATTTCCAGATAAACATGACTAATCACTGAGTCAACCCTGGCTTCAGCGACTGTCTGGTTTCAAAAAAGGCCCCAAGCATTTGTGGTGGATGGCACAAATGCATCATATGCATGCATCATAAATCCTACTTTAAATTTCATTCCTCAGATTATAGCAAGATAGCTTCACCCCTACTAGCACATTCCACTGAAATGGATCTGGATATATGATGAATACATACTTATCAGATGTGGTAGAATGCAAAGAGATGCCAGAAGCAGACGCTGCCTTATACAGCTTTCTATATTCTGTTATCAATGTAACACATTCTGTCTGCTTCTCATCACTTCATTTGTCTTCCCCCAGACTTAAACAATGCTGAGCAAAGTGACGATTATACCTTCACTATGAAACAACTTAAATGTATTCATTCTTTGAACATGTGGAAATTAAGTAAAAAATAAATAAAGCACCAAGAAGCACCGAAAGTCTCTCACCTGTGTGTATAAGCACGTGTCTACGCAAGTGGTAGGAGCTGCGGAAGGCAGCATTACAGTGCTCACAGATATGTGGTTTTGAGTTGGGGGATAAGCAGGCTCCATCTGCATCCAGCATCATGCTCTACAAGGAGGAAACAATGAATACAAACAAAACTCTGATGATTTGAAATCAACATGTAGGATACCCTTCAACTAGGAAAGCACATGATTTTCTAGTGCAATGAAAGAGTTGAGAAAAGCGACTGACCTTTGCAGCATCATTGCGTTTCCTTCTAGCTTTGCCACCCTGTCCATCTCCATTGCTCTTCCGCCCTCTTCTACCTGAGGACTCTTTTGGCTCTTTAATTTGTCTCCCAGACATCTAAGGGCAAACACAAGCAGCATACCACAGTTAACACATGGCTCACATCACTACTGTCAGTCAACCAGGCTCTACAGATGAAAAATAAAAAAACAGTATAATTCCTGCGCTCACAGTAAAGAGAAGAAATCAAGCTGAAATAAGGAAACTGGTAAATCAATGTTGCATAAAGTAAACAATAATTAATCAGAAACAACATCTAGAACCACGACCCTTTCTCACCGGTTCTCCAAGGGTGCGAACACTGCTGAGGCTGAGGTCATGGAGGAGCATGTTCTGGTGATTTTGGTGGTGGTTTCCAAAAGACATATCTGACATGTCAGTACCACTCTTCCCCGCGCCCCCTCCACCACAGTTCACCCCCTGTGCTCCACCCACGCTGTAGAGGGGCATGCGGTAATCCAGCTCACTTGGCCGCTCCTGCTTAATGCCCATGCTGTGAAGGAAGCCCCCCGTGTTTGCAGCAGCAGCGCCCTGGTGTTCTGGAGGTGAGTCACGTTCTTTCTTCAGGATCATCTCCTGGGGTAGCTCGCCCATAACGGACGGGGAAGCCAGTCGTGTAAAGCTGGTGACTGGCGGTAAATGGCTGAACATAAGCATACCTGGTGCAAAATTGGGGTCCATGCCTCCGTTTCGCAAAAACTCATTGCCTATTTTGTCCTGAATAATACTCATGGTGGTAGGTTTCCTTTGTGCAGGGGAGAAGGAGGGTAATTAATCTAAAAAGGAATGCAGGAGGAGAATATCCTGAAAGAGAGAACAGATAAAAAAAGGCATGTTGACGATAACAAGCATGAGAAACTCCAAATGATCCACAATCACTTCCACAATCTGTAGCAGCTAGAAAGTAGGTTTGCAGCTAATTATCCATTATTGATTAAATAGTAGGTTTTCTTCATTAGTTACAAGTCATCTGCTCTCCACAATGTCAGAAAGTGGTGGAAAACGCATTATAGAATTTCCAAAAGTCCAAGGAGACATCTTACAACACTTGATTCACAATCAAAAACACATTAAGTTTCCTATCCTTTTTAGACAAAAGCCCCAAAACATCCAACTTATGAAATATACACATTTGATCAGCTAGAGCTAATTTCCTTATAAAAATAACCCAAGTTGTAGCTGCCAAATAAATTCCTATACATTGCCTAATTACCCAATTGTTACAGCTTTATTATAAAGCCTTCACAGGGTGCCCTTTGTGCACTATAATAACCTCTAAATTTTCTCACTTTTATTACATAATTGGCTAGGACTGACCTAACTGAAACACTGACTACAGTAACTAGAAACCTTTGGGTATGCTTGACACAACATGTATTTAGTATTTAGTTTCCAAAGGAAAAAAAATCATATTTAATATAAACTCTTATTTAAAATACCTCACTTTGAAAATTATGAGCATAAAGAAACAACTAAACATTGTATTACTCCATCATAACTTGTATCACACTCAATACACTATATGTAGGCCTGTCACGATAACAAATTTTGCTAATCGATTAATTGTCTCAGAAATTATTGCGATTAACGATAATATT